>VIAB01001393.1:157217-191056 GCA_009801035.1 Oophaga pumilio
TTGCCCGGGTGCTGACGCGGGCCCTGTTCACACCTCCCTAGAACAAAACTACAGTTAAAAAAAAATCAAAACGTATGTACTCTAAGTTAGTATCAATAAAACCGTTAGCTCAGGATGCAAAAAACAAGCGCTCACACAGGTCTATTGGTGGAAAAAATAAAAATTTTAAAAGTTACAAAGTTTTTTTTTTGTTTAGCAAACTTTAGAATTTTTGTTTGACACTTAAAATAAAAAAAAAATGTATACGTGTTTGGTATTGCCATATTTATATTGAACTGGAGAGTAATGTTTCCAGGTCATTTTTACCATACAATGAACGTCATAATGACAAAACCCAAAAAACAGTGGAGGAATTTCATTTTTTTCAACATTTCATCTCACTTGGATTTTTTTTCCCGTTTCTCAAGGTACATTGTATGGTAAAATGGATGGTGTTATACAAAACTAGAATTTGTCCTGCAAAATAACAAGCTATTTCGATGGAAATATAAAATAGTTATGGCTGTAGGAAGAAAAGGAGGGAAAATGCTATTGTAAAAACAAAAATTGGCTGCAGAGGCAAGCGGATAAACTCACAATGAGCATGAATTTTCATGAAATCATATCTATTTTGCTTGAACTGTTGAACGCAGAGGATTTTCTGCACAAAAAAATATAACAGAGTTTACGCTACGTGGGAACTTGGCCGAACTGTTCTGATGGCCCTGTAAGCAGGCCTATCACATGTTTCCAAATCATTTTGAAGTTGCTACACCTGTTACCTGCAGGTATCGTTATAGTATATAGTATATATATATATATATATATATTATATTTTAAATGTCATAACTCTTTACTGGATTTTTTTAACTGTATATCAATTGCAAATAGTAATTTTTTTTATGAACTATGCAATGAATATGATAATTACTGCACATTATATAGCATACATTATATAGCAACAATTAATGAGCATTGTACTTATTTGGGAGGTTACCAAATGCATTTTGTGCCACTAAGTGTATCTAAATGTACCAACAATTACAAGAGATTTGTATATCGTAAGCTACTGGCAGGTAGATTGCGGGATAGTATTCCATTTTACTCCATTTTGGACTCTAGCATTGTTTCTTTTCCCATTGCTGGATGGTATGTATGTGCCATGGAGGGTTGTCACTCTTAGAGAGCATGAATCTCAGAAGTATTTGGGTACTGTTACTCTTTATCTTCCTCCTCTTCCCAGGAGATGTGGTATGATGATCAGACCATATTCCTGCACGGTCAGACACAGCAATTACCCAGTACACAGCAGGGGCACATTTATTCGATTATCTCAACATGGGAACATTTTATTTAAACACATCCAATTGTGGAAATTGTTATTATTCCAAGATCTACTGTTTAAATTTAACTTTTGTTTGTTAGAAAAGCCCTTTAAGTCTACCTTCAACATTCAGATTTTGACTCTATGAATTGGTGTGGGCATGGTTATAGAGAGCTCAGCATTTAGAGAAATTGTAGATCTGGAGCAGATAGAACAATTATTTTATGAAAACTACAGCAAGCAGCCGAGTAAGTGTTTAGGTGGAATCACGGTGTTAAGGACTGACCTGATTTGGAGTAGTGATATTGCAACCACTAGGGGCAGCACCAGCAGGTAGCTAAGCCAGGAATAGCCAGAAGTCAGTACACTGAGCAGCAATAGGATCTTGAGGATAAGCGGGAATCGTAGTCAGGATATAGCCAGAGGTTGGTACATGGAGCAGTGGTAGGATCTTGAGGATAAGTGGGAATCGTAGTCAGGATATAGCTAGAGGTCGGTACATGGAGCAGCAGTATAGTTGGGATAAGCGTGAATCGTAGTCAGGATATAGCCAGAGGTTGGTACACAGAGCAGCGGTAGGATCTTGAGGATAAGCGGGAATTGTAGTCAGGATATAGCCAGAGGTCGGTACATGGAGCAGCAGTATAGTTGGGAGGATAAGCGGGAATTGTAGTCAGGATTTAGCCAGAGGTCAGTCAGTACATGGAGCAGCAGTAGAATCTTGAAGGTAAGCAGCAGGTGGGAAGAAGCTAAAGTAAAGGCTGGAGCCCAGTAATCTTGCAATTAAGGAGGAGCAGTGTCAGGTTTAAGTAGGGTGATCAGGAACTAGTCGTGGAAACATCAAGAACTCATGTTAGAGACATCAGGAACAGCACAGGTACTTGTATCTGATTTAGCAAGAAACTGTCCATCGAGATGAATAGCTCAGAGAGAAAAGCTGCTGCCTGGTGCACAAGAGCTACTGGGTTTGACTCCTGACACAGGGTCTCCACCCCTACCTTATGGTGTTCTCAGATGAGGTAGCTAAAACCTGGTGACAGATACCCTTTAATGACATTGGTTTGTTATCCTGCTGCAAAATAAAGTTGGAGCCAATCAGACTCCTCCCATATGCTGTGGTATGATGGATAAGTATCTGACTTTACAATCCTGATTTATTTAGATGAGCTCAGCTCACAGGACCAGTGTGGCAGGAAATACACTCTAGCTCCTTTGATAAAACAAACAAGCAGGGAAATGAGTTACGTCCCACAAGAAGCTGAAAGAGTCCCTGCCCATGACATAAGTATATTTATTTATGCTTTCTCTTCTTGCCAGAAGTTGTGTATGCACGACCTTCAAGCTGCAGCATCTGTACATGGTTGGGCACAGCTAGTTAAATAGGGTATACCAAGGATGCATTTATAAGCTTATCTCAGCACAGCAACATTTTTTTAAACAAATCCAATTGTGGAACGTCTTAACATTCCAAAATCTATCGATTAAATTATCTTTTTATTCGTGAGACAACCCCTTTAGAGTTTTGAAATGGTCAAGTCAAAGTCCTGACCTTAATTGATGTGCAGGACTAATTAACAATTACCAAAAACATTTAGATGCCATTATTGTGGTGTGGAGCCCAGCTGCGACTGGATTCATATCTCCCAGAAGGTGTGCACTGAAGGAATACACCACTAGAGGTCATTATATACACTCACACACCTTCACCCATTCCAAAGACCACCAGAGGGAGCTGTTTAGACATATAAGAGGAGAGAACACAGGAAAGAGAGCTCAGTCAGTCTGCAGTAAGGTGAAGTGCAGAGCTGAGATTAGAGAAAGGCTGCAGAGCAATTCAGTTCAAGAGAGTGGAGGCTAGTAAAAGTGGAACAGAAACCACTCCAGCCTAGTCAGAGCTGAATCTAGTGAGTGCAGCTCAGTGAGAAAGCGTGCCGACGCTTAGAGAGCGGTGAAGAGGCAGCCCACCAACTGCCAATGTGTGATTGTGTGAGGGCCCGGGTAGGCCGAAGGCGAGTGGAAAGTTAATGAGACAGAGGAACCTTCATAGCTCACCTCAGCAAGTACTGACCGGACACCGGGGTCCGAGCCTATAGGGATCTCCACGACCCATTAGGAGAACACCGGAGTTCCTGGAGGACTACAAGTCCCAGGAGTACCACAGAGCTGATACGTAGCAGGATCAGGAGGACGGAGTCTGGCAGGATCCGCCATAAAAGACCCTGTCCTTTCAGAGAGAAGGTCCAACCACAAGGTCAGCCAGGTACAAGACGGAGACCAAGTTAGGCCCAGCTTCACGCAGGCCAAGACTTCATTACAAAAAGGCAGAGAACAGGAGGCCACACACCTACCCAGTGGGAGAATCTGGATGTGCACCCTTCACCCTACAGTGCTCCAGGGAGTGCCTGCAACATCTTCAGTAAAGGTACCAAAGTGACTTATGTGTGTGTCTACCTTATTATCCCTAACTGCCAGGTCCCCGTCTGTCCTGCATCCCTACACATCTATCTGCCCTGAAGGACTCAGTCTTACCTGTGGAAGGCTTAACATCTAGCTGCACAATATTAACCCTTCAGTGGATCTGCACAGTAGCGCTGGTCACCCTGACCAGGTACCACAGGTGGCGTCACGAATCATAATTCCAATATTCAATTCACCTGTAAATATCCCACATTAAAAGGTGATCCCCAGAGCCACGGACTGAGCTGTGTTGCCGTGACATCCCCCATAGTAGTCTATAGGCTCAGATCCGAGTTCCCATTGCTCTGGAGGGCGACTCAGTGGCACCAGTGGGTCAGACCAGATGCTGTAAGCAAAGGTTCTCATACTTTTTCCGCTCACAGATATGTGCAATTGGATTATTTCCATTATTAAAAATTACAGGCTAATATTTTTGGCTTCTTTCTTGCATTTGGTTCTCTTTTTCTACTTTAAGGACTGTGAGAATCTGGTGTAGTTTAGATCAAATTTATGCAGAAATATGGAAAATTATTGAAAGGTTCACAAACTTTCAAGCACTACTGTACATATAATATATATTTATATTCAGCAGGAAGAATCTGTAGTAATCACATGCTATTACTAATGTGAACATAATACATTATATAGTGTAAGATGTGCTGTAACTATTGTAGAATAAGATGAATAATGAAAACTAATTTCAGGCTCAGAGGACGATGTGTAAAGTTGTGTAATAACACTTTGCTAAAAAGCTTTCCATTTAAAAATGGATTCAGTGTAGGTAGTTTGAGGTGGTAATGGGGATGAATTTATCGTAGTAATGTATCCCAGTGGTGTATAGTGCGAAGTCTTGAAGAATCCAAAGACAGGATAAACAGAAAATTCACAAGGGCCAACTGGCTTATAAAAGAAGCAGAACCGTCGAATATATGGGTGTCAGGAAAAGACTTTCATAGAGAAATAGCAAGAAAGCTGTGAGGGATTGAGGTTAGAAATCCGGAGAGCTAAAACATTCACATAGGATTTGAAACGTACCTGCCTTTCAGTCCTGAACATTCACACATCAATAGATAAAAACACATAAGACCTATGTGCAATAACAAATCAGTTACGACAAGTGCAAGCTTAAAGTACTGTCTGTTCTCCAACCTTCACTGACTGGTTCCGTCACCTTCTCACCTTATGGGGTGCATGGAAATGAAATGCAGTATTCCAGCTTCTCTCAGTTGACAGAACATTCAACTTTCTTCATTTACCATGCAGAGCTGTCCCTTGTGGCATCCAAAAAGAAGCGCTAACAAGTGATGTTACAAACAGTAGAGATTCTAGCATGTACAACTGACTGCGGTGGTCATGTGGAAGTATGGGTGTCATCCATGTAAACAGAGACTGGTGGGGGACTATAGGACTACCAGCACTGGAGCAGTAGGGAATTTAACTGACAGACATTTTTGTTATTTTAATTCAGATGCAGCTGAATAACTATTTTAGGTCAAAAATCATATTTTAATATACAGACAATATACACTATTTATAAAAAATTATTGCGGCAACGCTTAACCATTGAGTTCAGTTTTGTCATTCAGTTCCATTTCACAGGTATATAAAATAGAGTCCTTACCCTGCTGTCTGCCATCACAGACATCTGTGAAAGAATGGGTCATTCTAAAAAGCTCATTTGAGTCAGGCACTGTCTTGGTGTGCCACCTTTGTAACAAGTCTGTTTCTAAAATGTCCCTCCTAAATATTTCTCCATTGACTGAGTGTAATTATTGAAAAGTTGACGCATTTAGGAATCACGGCAACTCAGCGATGAAGTGGAAGAATATGCAAAGTTACAGAACGGGGTCAATGAATCCTAAGGCGCATAGTGTATTATAGTCTCCGATGTACTGCCGACACAGTGACTGCACAGTTCCAACCCTCCTCCTGCGTAAACATTAGCGCAAAAACTGTGCACCAGGAGCATCATTGCATGGGTTTCCATGGCCAAGCAACTGCATGAAAGTCTTACATCACCAAACACAATGCCAAGTTTCAGATGGAGTGGTGTAAACTATGCCGCTACTGTCTCCAGCAGTGGTAATGTGTTCTTGGAGTGACAAATCATGCTTTTCTAGTTGCAGTCTGATTGGTGAGTTTTGGTTTGGTGAGGAGAACATGCCAAAATTTGGTGGATAAGGGATAACATTAAAGCCTCTATTCCTTTCTTGCTCTGCACCACGACATCTTTGAGAGCGGTGGTGTGAGGTATATGGAACATATGGCTCAAAGCCCTGCTTGTGGTTTGTGTAGATGTAGGGGGTTGCCCGCACCACTTGAGAAGCCTTCATGCACTGTTGTACATTGTAATGTGTAGTATGTACTGTGTGATACATAATGTTATGTGATGTTAAGTATAATGGCCACAAGATAGCAATAACATTATAGTCTGCCCAGCAACAGACAATGAGAAGGGTAAGATAAAGTTAAGTCCAGAGTTTAGCCCAGAGAGGGAGGTGCTATGCAGCAGGATCATCATTATTAGTCAGAAAGAGCCCAGACTTTGGAGAGTAAAGAGGCCAGTTATAGTGTGAGAAGTGCTGCATGCAGTGGGTTTCCCTGTGGCAAGAGAGGAACTACTGGAGCAGATAGTAAGAGGCTATAAGAGAAGAGATAGCAGAGAAGAGAAGCCAGTAGCTGTCAGGAATTGGGACAGAGAGAGTGAGAGAAAGAGTATCGGGGCTTAGGGCAGGAAGCCTAGCAGGATGGTACAGAGTCTTCATCAGAGAGGTAACAGAAGGCAAAAGTAAAGGGAAGCAAAAGAAAGTTGTGACGACACAGCATTTAATCTTAATTATGCCAAACGTCTATTTTCAGTAGGCCAGGAGACATAGGCTATTGCCTGAACGTTGACTATTGAATTTATGTGTTTTTCTTCGATGGGTCAAGAAACATAGACTGTTGTCATATGAGCCTGAACGTTGACTCTTGAAATTGATGTTTGTGAATTGTTGAATGGCTGCTGTTTACCTAGGATAGGGATGCAGGGTAATTGAACAATAGATCTTTGCTAATATGTTGATTATCTATTGTACCAGGCCATGCAGTTTGTTAACCTACAAACAGTGAAGGTCAAACTATGCAGAATAATTAAATACTCAAATAATGAGAGTTGACCTCCTGCCACCTTTCCCCAATCCCATGGAAAAATGCCTGAATAAGAGCTGCGAAGTATAAAAGGGGAATCTGCTGCTGTTTACAGTGAGACTCTTCAAAATAGCAGCCAGGACACCATGGCTCTATCAGGAGAGTCTCTACAGGGCACCATGGTTCCTTAAAGAAGATTACAGATTTTACATTTTACAGGATGCCAGTTTAAGGAACATGGCCCTAGCTGAAAGAATACAGATTTGCTACATTGACCAACACTGAACCCATGGAGACATTTGGGGAAGCCATGTTAGGACCCTCTGATCACCTGGCCCCATGGATACGTTTGGGGAAGCCAGATTGGGACCTTCCATCACCTGCTCCATGGAGACATTCAGATAAGCCATGTTGGGACCCTCCAGTCACCTGGACACTTGGAGACGTTCAGAGAAGCCAGGTTGGGACCTTCTGATCACCTGGCCATGTGCCTCAATGAACTGTCAGCTTCTTTATCTTGTTATTACCTCCTCTCTGTTGTTGCCTCCCAAAAGCAGGGTGCCACTTGTGGGGATAGATTCTAAGCGTCTACAGTAAAGCAAGTCAAGAGTCACCATATTGGGTCACACCCACTCCTACTGAGAAATCACAGGACGCGTTGCTACTGGATGGAGTCTCTGACTGTTGTGGACTGGAATCTGAGAATAGCTGTGAGGGGCCGTAAACCAGCGTGATTGGTTACATGCGGTCTGTACCGTTGTACCTCACACACAGGCAAGATCCCCACTTTCATGTTACATGTTGGGACACAGGAGACAAGTATGTATCCCACAATTACCGTCCCGCGCCATGTTTGACGTGTTCATCCAGTTTGACTTGCAGTACAAAATGGATCAGTCATGCAACCAGTGGTATGACCCTGTCCCTAAAGTGTCCCAAGGGCCATTTTGCAACATGACAATCAAGCCGCATGTTGTTCATAATTGTTCGTAATACTGTGAACTTACTGCATTCCCTAAATGTGCAACCATGGCCTACAGCGTCTCTAGACTTGTCTCCTTTCATGCACACCTGGAATGTCATTGGTCGGCAATTACGAAGGGAGCTGCCAGCAGCAGATTTTGATGATTTGCAAGCCCTAGTGCATTCAGTTAGCCCAACATTCCTTATACAACCATTAATAACCTCATTGACATGCAAAGTTGTGTAAATGTATCAGAAAAAGCAGGGTAGGACTAATTACTAAAATACCCCAGGTTGGACAGATGAAATAAATGCGGTGAGATTGTTCCATTGTTATTTGAGCATTAATAGTTGTGATGCTCATGCTGAGTAACTTTTGAAAGAATTTGACCTGTTGGTCAATTTTTCTGCTATTTTTGGGTATTTTTGTTTTCATGTACTGTACAGTATGTGTTATATGTTTGTGTTTTGGTATCACTTCAGAAAGTTTTTTAATCGTATTTAATAAAATAGTATTTTAGTAATCAGTCCTACCATGCTTTTTCTGATACCTTATTGGACTGGTGGTCATTGCTTATTATTAAAGTCGTGTAAGTGTGTGTATTTATGTGCATGGTGGTAATACTCAATACTGAATAAATTGAGATGTTTCAAACATTTTGTTTCCATTTGTTGATCATTTGCATATCATTCACAGGTTACAATTTCATTGTTGAGGTGTATAATAGCATTCATTATAAAATGCAGGTTAGTTGTGATGGTTTATTGTTGAGCTGAATTTCTTGGGAATTAGACTGATTTGCAGATCATGATATTAAAACTATAGAAGTATGACAAGCTGCAGATTTCTAGTCATTTAGTAAAATTGGAAAGAACATGAATGCACAGTCAATAACATAGTTTTCTGTCCAAAACAGGTAGCAGTGTGCTTACAGTTCTGCGCACATGGTATAACCATGTGTATGAGCTCCAAGTCTGTGAAAAATCAAATGTAATATTAAACCTAAGTCATATATTATAAATTGAACATGATTCTAAAATAAAAGTGGAAGCTCTGCTGCTCCGTTCTTTTTATGAATAGCGTAGCAAGGAATTAAATGAGCAGTATGCTCTATAAAGACGGAAATGATCACAGTAAAACCGAAGACTAATGGAAGATTATACTGTAACTTGACATTTTGTACTTCTGCTGAACCTCCGCTTTGGGCCACAATTTAAATCTGCAATTACTGCATAAAGACTGATGTTGTACACAATAGTATTTATTCCTGGTAACTTCTATCCATGTGGCACAAATGAATAATAGAATGTAGCGTAAAAAGTTATTGGGACTCGTTCAGAAGTGAAAAGACAAAGAAGTCTTGATCCATATAGGGGTTTCTCATTGATAAAATGTGTGTTATGACATCTAGATAGGACTGAGCTGGTGGAGAGCAGAATGACCCAGGTGGGAATTACAGAAAGTAGCTGGTGGAGAGCAGCATGACCAGGGTGGGAATTTAAGAAAGTAGCTGGTGGAGAGAAGCATGACCAGATAGGGAATTACAGAAAGTAGCTGGAGGAGAGCAGCATGACCGGGGTGGGAATTACAGAAAGTAGCTGGTGGAAAGCAGCATGACCAGAGTGAGAATTACAGAAAGTAGCTGGAGAGCAGCGTGACTAGGGTGGAATTACAGAAAGTAGCTGGTGGAGAGCAGCATGAACAGGGTGGGAATTACAGAATGTAGCTGGTGGAGAGCAGCATGACCAGGGTGGGAATTACAGAAAGTAGCTGGTGGAGAGCAGCATGACCAGGGTGGGAATTACAGAAAGCAGCTGTTGGAGAGCAGCATGACCAGAGTGGGAATTACAGAAAGTAGCTGGGGGAGAGCAGCATGACCAGGGTGGGAGTTACAGAAAGTAGCTGGTGGAAAGCAGCATGACCAGAGTGGGAATTACAGAAAGTATCTGGAGAGCAGCATGACTAGGGTGGAATTACAGAAAGTAGCTGGGGGAGAGCAGCATGACCAGGGTGGGAATTACAGAAAGTAGCTGGTGGAGAGCAGCATGACCAGAGTGGGAATCACAGAAAGTAGCTGGTGGAGAGCATCATGACCAGAGTGGGAATTACAGAAAGTAGCTGGAGGAGAGCAGCATGACTAGGGCGGAATTACAGAAAGTAGCTGATGGAGAGCATCATGACCAGTGTGGGAATTACAGAAAGTGACAGCAATCAGCATCAGTGTTTATTAACATGGAAGGTCATCATGTGAACGTTGATAAAAATGGACCTTTGATGGCCTCGTATCATTGGTGTTTTAGGAGACAGCTTCTCCAATTGGTGGTGTGAACTGTTTCGTTCTCTTTATTTCCTGACATATACTGAGTAGGTCAGTGTACAGCCCATTTTGACCTGGCAACATTGTCTTTAGTAGAGTTGAGCGAATTTGTTAAAATTCGACTCCAATTATGATCGGCTGCAAATATTGCTTTTGGAGTCAATGGGAATAAAAATGAACGAATATGTTCAGAACTGATCATCAAACATAAATTTGTCACGAATAGGGTAGCAATATGGCCCGAATATGGCAAACTCAGATTCGGCGACCGATTCCGAACATATTCACTCAACTCTAGTCTTTAGTCCAAGCTAACCTGGATAATCAGCGTCCAGTCCATAGTGAGGAAGCCACATATTGTCCATTCTGTGCTGATTCATAGCCGCACATTGTACCCAGTTTCTTCCCCAGTTGGCAAGTTTCTTCTTGAGATCTCCAGTTTCTATTTTCTAGGAAAAGTCTCCACTCCATGAACACTCAACATCATGTTACTTTGTACTTAATTTTTAGTTAAGTCCAAATCACAGTTTTGCACTATGTTTAGCTTATATACGAGGGAACTTTCATATGTACAAGCTAAATGTGTCCATAGGACTCCATTGTCAGACAGAAGCCAGAAGAGTGTACTATTGGCCTCCATCTAGTCAGTATACATCAGTTAAATGGACGTCATTATATCCCAAGGGTGATGGATGTGTTAAACAAAGCCTAACGGTGGTATCCGCTCCCACAGGAATAGCGATAGCTCACAATGTACCTGTTATACAGATCCCATATTAGTCTGTGGGTGACAGATGCCACTGTTAGGCATTTGTCACATCCTACAGTTATGTGTCCGTGGGGGGATAATTAGGGTGCCGTGTGACTTTTCCATTTTACTTTTTTAAAGTGATGATGGATTATAATATTTAAAGTAAATAGCTGTACTTTATCCATCACTATCATCCCCGACATGGGTGTGAGTGTCAGTGGTGCAACTTATACTGTCTACTGAGAAAAATGTGTCACTTAATATTATGGCGCGGCCAGGGATTTATGATCCATTTACTGTAAGATGAGAGTTGGAAGCCATGCTTTAATTAAAGAGATGAGATATATAACACGAGCAGCCAATGCTTATAATGCACTTTGCAGACAGTGACCAGCCATAAATATTGGACAAACTCATATACTTTGCACTTTTTTTAACACATGCAAATGATGGCGCATGCATAGTTCCCTTACTCCCCACGGCGTATGACTTATCTTTATCACTATATGTACAGAATGATCTGGGACAATTACACCTAAATGCAACCAGACAAGCAGCCGGTGTGTGCACTGATGTAGTGGAAGGAAGGGGATGCTTACAATTACTAGGCAGACTTTTAATCATATATTATTTTCCTGCTTCATGGTGGAAAATCTGAGGGGCTTTACATTTCCAGAGTGTCCTGCTAACAAAATGTCTACAAAATGGTGCTATTAGTTTTTATTAAACATCATTAAATATGAATGTACATCAAATATTAAGCAGAGTCAAAGATGCATTTTTCCTTCATATTCAAGAAATCTTTTATCAGCTTGACATAAATCAGATGTTGTAAAAATGGAGCAATATATATATGAATGTATTTATGGATGTATGTATGCCATGTGATGCCAGGAATGTATGACCAGTAGGAGGCACAATTAAAAGAAAAAACTTCAACCAGAAAAAATAGTAATCTTACATTGCACAACAAAACTCGAATAGTCATTAAAGGGTCATCAGAGAGCAGCATAATGTAGAGGCAGAGACCCTGGTTCCAGTGATGTATCACTTACTGAACTCTGTATAACACACTGTGCATAGGCAGAAATCTGCCAATCAGTGGTGTGGGTGGAGTTATACAGACCTCATGAATATGGAGGTCTACCTGGCAGAAAATTTACCAGTGCTCTAGTGATAATCTCCTGCTAATAAAACACTAATTTTATGAAAACATAACAAGCAGCCCAGTAAGTGACACATTACTGGAATCAGGATCTCCTATGTTGTGCTGCTCTCGGATTACGTGGCAAAAACCTTGTGACAGATTCCCTTTAAAAATATAAAAAGCATACAGACATTTTTAATGTGCCGTAATGAATCATACCTGTCAACTATTCTGTAAATCTGTCATACCCTGGTAGGTTCTCTATTCTTATTGGACTGTGTGCCAGTGGAGATCTTTGTGTACCATCAGGGAACACTAGGACACCAATGTAGAAACCAGTTAGCACATAGTACACAAGCTTTTACACTGTGCACTTGGGCAGGATATTGGATGTGGCCCAATAGCAGACAGCGGGTATGCACATATCTACGGTGATTCCCTGTCTGACCCGTTTCCATGAACCATTAATGTGATATATAATATATTTCACACTCTTGCTTCAGATTCGCCTCTTCCCGGAGTAATGTGCATTATTTCTCTGCTCATCTGGGGAATGCTACCTCATATATGTTACAGTATAGGATCATTTGTTTTCCTTAAGTTTAATCTTTCACGTCTCGTTATTTTCTGACTTCCATTTGCTACTTTTAATGGCCACTCATTCAGTATTTCCCGACATCCTTTCTCTATGGTGTGTGACAGATGTGAGATGTTGTTTTTCACCTCCATGTTGTGCATCACTTCCAGTCACTCATCTGCTTCATCTTTTTTTTCCCCAGGGGATCTTGATGGGTCTCATTTTCTCCCGGGTTGTATTAACACTAGAACTACTGATGGAGTCATTTTGACTCCTTTCGTTTTTTATTTCTCTTCTGTGACTACATTTTTCAGAATTCCGGCTTGAAACTCAGTGACTTTTCCTCAAATATGATGTGAAAAAAGATTTTGTGAGAATAAATAATTTTGGTGAAAAATTTGCACGTTTTTTTCAAAATTCACCAAGAACTACTGAAGGGAGTCATTTTGACTCCCTACTATATTTTGAGGTCCTTTTGTCACTAAATGTTGCTATAAAGTTTTGTGCATAATTTTTTCACTCTGTCTTATTTACCCTGATGTTCATATAGATGTAGTTCAATTTACATGTCAACTTTTCACATTTTCCTTGTGTTTTACCTGCTTGTATTACTGTGTAATGCTGAACAAAATAGCTTGTTTACTCTAGGCTCTTATCTTATGATTCATATATATTGACACATATAAAGAACTGTACGCTTGCAGAAGCATGCAGGAACAATAATTTACAGTTTACTCTATCTGATGAGGAGCTAGATGCATTCATTGCGATATTCTATGCTCGTGGAATATCTGGCACGAACCGTCACTCGATTAGCAGTATTTGGTGTAATGACTGGGGAATACCATTTTGCAAAGCGACAATGTCTAGGGACCGCTTTGTTGAAATTATGAGGTTTCTCAGATTTGATGAGAAATCTGCACGATCGGAGAGACTGCAAACGGACAAGTTTGCTCTATTTTCTACTGTGTGGGACAGGTTTATTGAAAATTGTATTGCGTGTTACAAACCTGGCCCATACATAACGGTGGATGAGCAACTTTTCCCAAGCAAAACTAGGTGTCCATTCACGCAGTACATGCCTTCCAAACCAGATAAATATGGCCACAAATATTGGCTAGCTGTTGATAAGGAGAGCAAATATCTGGCAAATGGCTTCCCTTATGTAGGCAAAGATGACACACGCCGTGCTGAGGACCGTTTAGCTGACCATGTGGTAATGAAGTTATTGGACCCGTTTTTGAAAAAAGGTCGCAATGTTACAACCGATAATTATTTTACTTCAGTAAAATTAGCTAAACAGCTAAAAAGCAAAGGAACAAGCATCGTGGGAACACTGAACAAGATAAGGCGAGAAGTGCCTAAAGAAATAAAATCCATGGAAGAGGAATTGTACAACACTAAAGTGTTTAGAAATGAAGACAATTTTACACTTACAGTATATCAAGGAAAGCCCAACAAAAATGTTGTCATTTTGAGTTCCGTCCATCCAGATGTTGTTGTTGCGTCTGATTCCGCTAAAAAAAACTCAAGAAACGGTAAAGTTTTACAATGAAACAAAATATGGAGTAGATGTAGTGGATCAGATGGCACGAAAATATACCACACGAACATGCACAAGGAGATGGCCTGTTCATGCATTTGAAAATGCCTTAGACTTTGCGGGTATAAATGCATGGATAATATTCAATGAGATAACCCACCAAAAAATGTCACGCAAGGCATTTTTGCAAACGCTTGTGAGAGAGTTGAGTGGTCCTTATGTCACAGATAGGGAAAAGGGTTCCACGTCCCAAGTTTCTACATGCTCAGAAGTGATGGTTCAAACAAAATTTTGCCAGATCAAAGAAAAGTGCAAGAAAAATAGATCTGTCGGCAATTGTAAGACTTGTGGTAAGTCTTTGTGTGGGCAATGTACTGCCATAAATCAAAGGCAATGCCTAAAATGTGAAACACCAAATGTTTAGAAGGTGAATTCTGCGCCATATTTTCATTTTTATGCTCCTCCACCTACATTTTCTCTGCTTTTTGTTCTTCAGTTGTTGTTTATATGTGTGCACTTGAATAAAAAAAAATGTTTGAAAAACGTCTATTATAATTATTGTTATTTTCTGTAGAAAAATAAGAAAAGCAGAAAAAAACAATCAAAAGCATTACTGTTGGATCTCACAATAATAATACATTACAAAAAATATAATTATTAATAAATAACCACAAATGAAACTCTAAAAATAAACGAAAACAAGCAAGGAGTCAAAATGACTCCTTTCAGTAGTTCTAGGCGGGGTCACGAGTCCAGTAGTCCTAGTGTTAAAGCTTAGTGGGTGTTAATGACATTTGTAATATCTGTGACCATATCTAACATCTGTGTCAGCTTCTCAATGATTGAGGTCACCGTTTTGGAGCAAGAAACCTTTGGCTTCTGTATTGATTTATATTAGCTTTGGACGCCATGTCTTATTGTGGTATCAGCAATGGTCCCTTTGTGAGGCGGCTTCAGCAGTGGCTTACAATTCCTCCACCCAGTGCCGGTGTGGAGCAGGATGCCTGCACGGGTGAGTTGAGCTTACAGTAACCGATCAAGGGCATCTCTATCAGCTTATGGTATGGCGATGGAAGCCCTAAGCATCTGTCGAGCAGGGGATTTTTATATGCACTGTGAATAACGTACATCTTCACACACAACTAGAAAACATGATAATAACATGCATACCTTTTTGGAATATTGCACTCCATTAATCAGTATATACTATAGGGTGTATAATGTATGCTAGCAAGAAATATGATTGCAGGATCCGACTACACGGGGCTTGGTTTGTACTCTGTAACCATGATGACACATAGATCTGTAGCAGAGCTGTAGACCTGAAACAATATATACATTTTGGCATGACTTTGCAAAATTTTGCTTAATTTCCTGCTTGAATGAGGCAAGTTGTCTTGGATATTTTCACACTCCAAATTTAGTGCACAGACAAACCAAGTACATCTATCAGCAGCTAACCCTGATGCTTGATAATAAGTTCCAGATTGGTACAACAATATTTCCCTATCTTACACAATTGAACTAACTGAGAAATAACTGAAACAACTGTGAAAGTAATGACTAGATTTAAGAGACTTGCTACATTTTGCACTTGCTAATTGAATGGTGGTTCGAATGTGGTGCTTCACTGTAAAGCGGGTCTAACATTAGATTTTACAATATAAATGGATTACATTATTAAAAAGATCTCTTAGACCTGAGGAGGCTGGTGAACTTACTTTGGCGTCAGTATGGCTGCGTAATCCTGAAAACATGAACATTTTATGAGTCCAGCTCTATCTATGATAATATTAATATGAGGCAGGGAAAGTTTCAAAAAGATATATATATATATATATTGTTACATATATATATTGTTGCCTTGTTACACGATACAAGAGTACAACGGAAACAAATCTATGGACTAATGATAACGATGGTGGAAGGTCTTATGCAGAGCAAATAAAAAGACATGTCCAGTATAAAGAACAATGTTTTGTAGGATCCAGGAGATTCTAAAATATTGCCACTAAAGATAATAAGTCAAAAGATTTACAATACAAACTGCATTAATTATTAAATAGATCTTTTAGATCTGATGAAGCTGGTAAACTTCCTTTTAAAATCCATGTCAGAATGCCTGTATATATTATATATATACTTTTCTTTATATTGGACTTGTCTTTTTTTTTGCCCTGCATATGACCTTCCACTGTTGTTATCATTAGTCCATAGATTTGTTTCCGGTGACCTCTTGTATCGTGTAACAGGGCAACAATAATACAGCTGAGTCTGACTATGAAACAGACATTATATTAATATTGCACAGCTTGAAAAAAAAAGTAAAGCAATACAAGAAAGTCTATATAAATCAATAAATGGATGTTACGTCAAGATAGAAAACAGACTCTGATGAATGTTTCCTATTTTATAAAACGTGTTTTCACAAACAACAACAGTTATCGCTGGTAAAAATCACAAAAAAAGTCATCCTGGCCGCACACATAATAAAGTGACTGCATGGCAGGTGTAATGTGACCGCAGGGAAGCCCCAGAAAGAACCTCTGATTTCTTCACATTTGAAAAAAAAACAACCTTAGTTTACTTAGGAGTGTAAAGCCCATTTAAAGGTTAATAGTCTGTGGAGCCATAATGGTGATGCCCTGCTGTCAGTGACAGGCTCAGAAGAAAAGACCAAAGCTCTTTATGTGCAACTATATACTGTCTGCTGTCCTTGGTCCTGAAAAGGTTCAACATTTGCAAAACTGAATTAAGCTCTGTTCACACCAGCATTGTGGTCGTCATTCATAACCGAGGCAAATACCGACTGACCAAATTGATTTTAATTGGTACCATCAGGATATCCTTTCAGGTTTCTATTATTTTTAATGGAAAGCTGCTGCAGACTGGGGTATTTTTAGAGTCAAAATACTAGGACGCCTAACTTATAAGGAACCTGGTGTCAGACGCATGCTGCCTGAACAAAAGGCAGCAAAAACTGAGCCTGGCTGAGAAAATGCTGAACAGGTATGTTTTACTCTGAAACGCAGTAGTGTTTCAGAGAAAATATTGTATGAAAAGCCAGCTGACTTTCGAGATAGACCTGACGAGCCCAATTAGGTCCTCGTTTCGCTCCAGTTGACTGACATGTCTCTATATCCCTATAGACACATTGGTGAGACCTGTCAGACAACTGGAGCAGGGTGGGCGATGCTGGCCAGGGGCTGTGGCATACTTTTCCGCTCTTTCCCTGTAGTCCACAGACCAATTTTTTTCAAAAACACAGGAGCACTTCAGAATGACACATACAGTACCTGCCTGCAGTCATGCCACCAAGCTCTGATTCATGATGCCCGTGGTTTGGCTGCCTGAGTCTAATGACAAGTTCTTTTTAAGCCCAATGAAATCTAAATATCTCTCATTTAAACAGAGCCCCAGGATTTGGTAAGCCTTCTGTATGCTTCATGTAAAGAGAAAATTAGGTGGCCAAATTCGGGATACTTACAGCCCTATATATAACAGTGTCAATCAACGAATACCTTCCTGATGTAGCAATTTTTATATGTCTAAAGTGATTTGACCTTTTCTATTAAATTAAGACTATCTGAAGCTTTTTGTGGCAAAGCCTGATGATGACCTTTATGTCAGTACAGTTCCCCAAGGGAATTTCTATTCTTTCCTGAGTCTTGAGCAGTATATACATGTATTGATTTGTTACTCCAAATCTGGGGTAGCTCAGTAGCTGGGTGACCATTCCTATAGGAACTATGATGGTGGTACTATTGATTCATTCATTCATCCATTTTCCGAGAAGCTGACAGAATGGGTCAAAGCAATGCTGAAGAGGACAACACAAGGACTTATTATAGTCACTTTTTTATTTTAGGTAAAAGTACTTTTTAATTGATTTTCTGGCCGTTTTCCCACCTAAAATAATTCCAAGGTTAAGTAAGCCAGAGAAGTAAGGTGACATTGTGAGAGTAATTCTTTCTTTGTAACATCTCTTCAGTGGATTAGGTAGATTGATCAGTGTGCACATGGTGCTTTCTACGCCCCACTTCACAGCCTAACACTGTTATATGTTCCCAGAACGGATCTGTCTTGGAATCCAGGTGTTCACTGCACTCCAGAAGTGATCAGATTAGCTAATCGCATTGCTACATGTGTAGCTTAACTCTTAAGTATACTTCTAGACAGACTTCCCAATTATCTGAGAGACAGGGTAATTCTCTGGTTGTGTGACTGCAGACTTCTTCAGCCTTTCTATAATCGACGAACAGTTGGGAACTGCATGAAGGAAAAGTAGAAACAAAGGAAGCCAGTGTTAGCTGCAAAAAAAATCAATGTCAACCTACAGTCTGCAGGCGAACGTTGTGCTGGACAGACTAAGAACAAGCGTAACATCACATACGCTGATGCAGTCAGAGAAAATATGTGTAAACAGAAGTATAAGGATAAGATAACAAAAACTTGATTCCAGCTCACTCAGTTGCTCTATGCTCATCCACCTGGGGCTCAGACACCGGCTTCGCCCTGGCCTCCCATCAAGGACAATAGAAAAAATTGGAGTCCGGCTCAACAGGACTGGATTTTTCTTTTCTTTTTCTTTTTCAAATGAAAATATAGTGTGTACAAAAGAAAATTTTCATGGTTTACTTGACCCAGTTGACGCGTTTCGACTGCACTAAGCAGTCTTACTCATGACTCAACTCATGAGTAAGACTGCTTAGTGCAGTCAAAACGCATCGACTGGGTCATGTCAACCATGAAAATTTTCTTTTGTACGCACTATATTTTATTTTGAAAAAAAAAAAAAAAGAAAAATCCAGTCCTGTTGAACCGGACTCCAATTTTTTCTATAATGATAAGATAGAGGGCTGCATGGCAAAGATAAAAGTGGACCCCTTATTTTGCCACATACAGTACTCAAGGGACTGTTGTTTGTTTCCCCTTTAATAGCCTGTTTATGACGCTATTACGTACTCATTCGCTAAACAAGTTAAAAGCAAGAAGACAACTTTAAAAAATGATTTCATATGTTTGTGATGGAGTGCACTTACTGTACATGCGAAGTCAAGGAGCCCATACATCTTGCATAACTTTCAACTAAAAGCTTGTTCAGCTATTTCTTCCAACTCCTTCATACAAATACTTAGCTCATCCCAAATTCTTGTGTTTCTTAAGGGAAGAGAGGGGTGGGCTGCCAGAGGTCTTATCTACCTATAGAGAAAAGAATGGAACATTGGAATTCACAGGGCGTGATCCTTATCTTCCCCAGGAACTGGATCTGCTGTACGAGAGGCATGGCCGGGGATCAGTAGGTGACTATATTATTTATTTGATACTTTTAGACAATGTTCCACGTTATTTGCTTCTGTTGTTTGGGTTATTTTTTGTTTCAAAAAGTACCGTATTTTATTGACTACATGTTTAAAGTTCATATTAATACATTAAACTTAATTTGTGAAAGTTACCCACACAGGGAGCGTGTGTGCAGTGTTTGTAGAACTACATACAATGGGCAACAAAATATAGGAACAGAATCGAAAGAGGGGAGAATTAAGGGAGAGGGGTTAAAAAAGAGGGTGAAAGGTGGGGAGTGTTAGTGAGATAGAAATATAGAAATCATTAATGTTTTTCATAGGTAAAGGTAATATATTATACAGACAATGGAATTTTAATCCGAAACATAATATCAGAAGGCAGTCATGTTGTAGATCACAAGTTGATTTATATGATAGATGTAAAGCTTGATGTATATCTGGATTTGGAAAAAGATCTAACCATCGAGTCCAGATACCATAAAAATGTGTCATGGTATCTGTTCGCGTTGCCTCAATTCGTTCTTATAACATAATTTCTGTAAACTTTTCTTTAACCATTGATACAGACAGGTTTGAGATTTGTCATTCTGATTCTATATGAATTCTGGTAGCCATTGTTTTTATTTTTTAAACAGAGAAAGTAGTGGACAACATTCTTAAAGAAGCCATATTATGTACTGTGTCATCTGGGTTTTAATACACTCATCTATTGGCATCTTGTCCAGTATACAGCGACCTTCCTCTCCTTTTCTGAGTAATGGCACTGCACTTCAGACTCTCTGGGTCACACTGCACTCTGTGTGACCTGGAAGTGGCTTTTACAATGTTAGTCTATGGAGCGTCAGAATTAGGCTCCCATAGGCTAACATTGTAAAAGAGACTTGCAGCTAATGCATAGAGTCAGCCATATACATCGTGATGATAAAAGATTAATCAGGTTTCAAAAAGGTATATTTCAAAATTTACTACATGCACAATAGTGAATGGCACATGATACCGAACATAAACACATAATGTTTACAGATGTTCTATGTGTCCTCATTTTGTCACACGACACACATCAATGCAATAATCCAGTTGGACCCAAACACGCTGCAGCACGTCCCCGTCAATGGTCATTAGAGCGGTGGTAATGCAGTCCCGGAGCTTATCTAGTGTTGCTGGCAAAGGTTGCACTTAAATAATGTCTTTGACATACCTCCAAAAGAAGAAGTCAGACACTGTCAGATCAGAAGACCTGGGGGCAATCTGAAGATTGCCAGCACCGGTACAGCGCCCAATCCACCGGTTGGCGAGTTCCTTGTTGAGATAGCAACAAATCTCTGAATGCCAGTGGAGTGGAGCTTTGGCTTGTTGGAAAATGAACTTTCTGGAATTGTCAGTTGCGGAGACAACCATAACTGTAACATATCGAGGTACGATGTACCCGTCAGTGTTTTCACCAAAAAATAAGCCTGTACACCTTTGTTTTTAAGATTGCTCAGAAAAAAAACCATATATTTACGGAGAATCTCTTTCGATTTCTACAGTGGCCTTAGGAATTTCCGTTCCCCATATTTGGACATTGGGACGGGTCACCTTTCCTCTTAAGTGGAAGGTTGCCTCATCACTGAACACTAGCCTGGAGCCGAATTTGTCATCTTCCAATACTGCCTGAAAAAGTGCACAGCATTCGTATCCAATGATATGCTCACCTGGCCGTAAATGTAGCTGTATGCGATATGGTTTCTGTCTCGGTTGCCAATGGAGAATCTTCCAAATAGCCGACAGAGGAATGCCAACTTTCTGTGGGCAACGTGCAAAGCTCTCTCGAACCCTCTCCATTGCTTCGCCTGTAACACTCTTTCGCCCGAGGCTTTTATGTTTACACCAGCATCCTGTGTCCTTAAATTGTCAATGCCACTGCAGAATGCGCTGGTGGCCAAGGGGTCACTTTCTGCACGGTAAAAATTGATTTACACTTCTTATACTTTAAAACACAAAACGCTTTCTATTGCATATTCGCCATTTTGGGATCTGAAGCCGCCTTGCCACCAGGTGAGTCACAAGCGAGTCTGCAGGCATGAGTTACAAACTCTGTGATGTGACCTTTCAATACGTTATTATTACAAATGGGTGACATTTATATCTTTGCAGTAATATGAATGCAAAACTCAAATCTTTTATAATCACCCTGTAATTTGAAGAGCGGTGACGTCACTGAGAAGAGGAGCAGAATGACTCTGGACACCGCAGAAGAGTGGTAGATGAGAATATAAACACCGTGACACTATACTACATAGACATAGGCACAGATTTAAAGAACAAAAGTTATTGGAAAGGCTTCTTTAAGCAATTTCTAGTGGAGCCTCAACAGCCAGAAGATGGTGATGCTTGGGCCTCACCTGGTCAACATCCATGACATAAAAATATTGCTCTGACCATTCATGTGCACATGGACTGCTTCTTTTAAGTGCATTAAATGGCCCCAGTGGACTTCCAGCTTGATTCCCATATGGCTTATATACTAGATTTCCCATGACTGGCGCATCATATCGCTATAATAAAGCTATCATTTTTATTTGGAGACATGTGCCTATACAGCCATACCAGTACTCTATAATTAAAAACATGCTGACAGGTTCTCTTTAAGAACTACACGATGCCCTATCAATGACACCCACGTCACAGTATAGGACACAGTGCTCTCGTCTATAACGTTTAAATGAGAGAAATTCTCTACAAGTGATGACAATGAATAAAGTGGTTGTCCGATTTGTGAGTCATTTTTATGTTCTAGACTTGAATAGTTTTTAATAATAAACAGAGGCATACTAACCCTTCAGCACTCCCCACAGATCTTGTGCAGGCCACTTGGCGGTAGCAGTCAGGTGACTCGGATGTTTCTCTGATGACGCACTGTTTTAAACACCAGACCGCTGCAGCCAATCACAGGCTGTAGTTGTTCTTGGGACATACAATCAAAATTTCCTGAGATACTTCAGACCTCAAAAATGGCCTGTGCTATATCTGAAGGGATAAAAAAAAGTGTGAAAATGCCACTGATTATTGTTTTAAAGCTGTTCATGCAGAGAAAAAATATTATTTCAGTGTCATATAATCCCCCGCTTAATGAACGCCAATACATCTTTTTACTGACCTGAGATATAAGAGACTAGCATCCCCATACAGGTGACAATCCAGCAGCTGTCACCTGTCCACTATAGCTGACAACTTGCTGCATCACCCACTATCAGTGTTGTCACCGTCCATATCTGTTTAACCCCTTAGATGCTGCTGTCAATAGTGACTAGATCATGTAAATGGTTAGCAGATTGTGGGGGGGGGGGTTCCTCTTTAACCCCATCAGTACCCTGAGATCATGATTGTGTGGTCCTGATGTTTGCCATGGCAATTCACGACCAAATAACGTCCTTAGAGTCTGCCGGCCATAGTGACCTGTTCAGAAGTTAGCGACATTTAGGTGGTAAAAATACACTATTTCATTCCTGTCATGTCACTTTGCATTAATTCCTGAAAATTACTTCAAGGGTAAATAAACTACCTGACAGCAGTTTTCAATATATCATGGGGTGTTGTTTTTAAAATGGTATCACTTTTGGGGATTTTCCAATATATAGGACCCTCAAAGTCACTTCAAACCTGAATAGGTCCCTAAAAAAATTTTTTGTAAATTTCCTTGAAAAAATGAAAAATTACTGCTACATTTTTAAACCTCATAAAATGCTAACAAAATAAAATAACATTTTACAAATGGTGCTGATGTAAAGCGGACATGTGGGAAATGTTATTTATTAAGGTTTTTCTATGGTATGACTATCTGGATTAAAGAGATAATCATTCAAAGTTTGAAAGTTGCTAATTTTTTAATATTTTTCTCAAATTTCTGATATTTTTTCGTAAATAAACACAAAACATATCGACCTAAATTTAACGTTATCATAAATTATAATGTGCCACAAAAAACAAAATCACTGGGATTTGTTGAAGCGTTTCAGAGTTATTACCACATAAAGTGATACTAGTCAGATTTAAAAAATGTGGCCCTGTCACTAAGGGGTTAAATCTCAAGTGATTCAATGTGAATCTGTTTACAAACGTCATGTATTTCATCTTCAACCAAAATCTGTTGCCCGGTCATTTAATTTAGGCATGTTAGGTGATAAACTGTGACCCTACTCTTGAGGTGGCAGTAAGAATAGCACGTCCTGCAGCAATATTCTTGCATGAAAGCAATGGAAACTCCACAGACTGAATTATAGATCAATGGACTCATAATGTTTGACTAAGATGGTGTACGGGACGCATCCAACATACAGTAGCGTCATGGCTCATGATGCAAGGCCACAGTTATGCATCCAAATATTTTGTGTTTAAGAAATAAGGATCATTTTGATCATTTCATAAACACTTGTTTTTCAGCTTAATTAAACCCAGTGTGATTAATTGTTATTGCACAATAAAAATGAGTAAATCTGAATTGGATCAAAGGAAGATGATATTTAATATGGGAAATACATAGTATATCTTCTGTGTCACTCTTTTCTCTAACCCTTCTACTTAAATACTCTTAATGGAGATGAGACACAAGTACTGAGTAAAGTTTCAGCAATTATTCCTTTTTGTTACTTGGATCATGTCTAAGTACAGTTTTCTGATAGCATTTTAATCATTATTATTACTACAATCTTTAGACTGTTACTTTTATTATTTTGTAAGTTTTCCAAGCAAAATATTTAAAAAAATCAGGGAAATGTAACTGATGGTAAACACAATCTTCATATACATTGGAACAGGATAGGTCCGTCATCAACTGTCTTGGCTTCTGAACTGAAAGAACGGGATATGGAGAATCTTCCTAGGAAAAAGTGATGTTTATTTGTGCTTTCTAATTGTCCCTGTTTGTAGCGTTCATGTTTTTGACATTGCTATTTTTCCCGTTGATGCTCTAGACATCTTATAGAAACTCAAGGAACCTCATTATAAATCAGTTTGGGGCCGTCAGGCACTAGAGAGTGGCCCTAGAATGGCCACTAACAATTGGCGTCTGTTATTAAATGTCTCCTACAGGTGCTCCTCTCAGAACATAGAAAACAGATATCCTACAGTCTTACACGTTCTGCTCATTTCTCACTCGTGTTGTTTGTGCCTTATCTTGAAGTGTTATCGTTTCTTGTGCCAACATGTCATGGTTCCTGCTGCCTGAGTGGCATGGACTTTAGACAGTGAGTACTCTAGTAAGTATAACTCAGGGTTAAGGTTACTAATAGACCTTAATAAATGCAGCTCGTGGTTAGGGTTAAGATTACTAATAGACCTTAGTAAATGTAGCTCGGGGTTATGGTTACTAATAGATCTTAGTAAATGTAGCTCAGTGTTAGGGTTAAGGTTACTAAAAGACCTTAGTAAATGTAGCTCGGGGTTATGGTTACTAATAGACCTTAGTAAATGTAGCTCGGGGTTATGGTTATTAATAGACCTTAGTAAATGTAGCTTGGGGTTAGGGTTAAGGTTACTAATAGACCTTAGTAAATGTAGCTCGGGGTTATAGGTACTAATAGACCTTAGTAAATGTAGCTCGGGGTTAGGGTTAAGGTTACTTAAGTAAAGGTACTTAAGTAAATGTAGGGTTACTTTAGTAAATGTAGCTCGGGGTTAGGGTTAAGGTTACTAATAGACCTTAGTAAATGTACAGTACAGACCAAAAGTTTGGACACACCTTCTCATTTAAAGATTTTTCTGTATTTTCATGACTATGAAAATTGTACATTCACACTGAAGGCATCAAAACTATGAATTAACACATGTGGAATTATATACTAGCAAAAAAGTGTGTAACAATTGAAAATATGTCTTACATTCTAGGTTCTTCAAAGTAACCACCTTTTGCTTTTATGACTGCTTTGCACAATCTTGGCTTTCTCTTGATGAGCTTCAAGAGGTCGTCACCGGAAATGGTCTTCCAACAATCTTGAAGGAGTTCCCAGAGATGCTTAGCAATTGTTGGCCCTTTTGCTTTCACTCTATGGTCCAGCTCACCCTAAACCATCTTGATTGGGTTCAGGTCTGGTGACTGTGGAGGCCAGGTCATCTGGCGTAGCACCCCATCACTCTCCTTCTTGGTCAAATAACCCTTACACAGCCAGGAGGTGTGTTTGGTGTCACTGTCCTGTTGAAAAATAAATGATGGTCCAACTAAACGCAAACCAGATGGAATAGCATGCCGCTGCAAGATGCTGTGGTATCCATGCTGGTTCAGTATGCCTTCAATTTTGAATAAATCCCCAACAGTGTCACCAGCAAAGCACCCCCACACCATCACACCTCCTCCTCCATGCTTCACGGTGGGAACCAGGCATGTAGAGTCCATCCGTTCACCTTTTCTGCGTCGCACAAAGACACGGTGGTTGGAACCAAAGATCTCAAATTTGGACTCATCAAACCAAAGCACAGATTTCCCCTGGTCTAATGTCCATTCCTTGTGTTCTTTAGCCCAAGCAAGTCTCTTCTGCTTGTTGCCTGTCTTTAGCAGTGGTTTCCTAGCAGCTATTTTACCATGAAGGCCTGCTGCACAAAGTCTCCTCTTAACAGTTGTTGTAGAGATGTGTCTGCTGCTAGAACTCTGTGTGGCATTGACCAGGTCTCTAATCTGAGCTGCTGTAAACCTGCAATTTCTGAGGCTGGTGACTCGGATAAACTTATCCTCAGAAGCAGAGGTGACTCTTGGTCTTCCTTTCCTGGGGCGGTCCTCATGTGAGCCAGTTTCTTTGTAGCGCTTGATGGTTTTTGCAACTGCACTTGGGGACACTTTCAAAGTTTTCCCAATTTTTCGGACTGACTGACCTTCATTTCTTAAAGTAATGATGGCCACTCCTTTTTCTTTACTTATCTGCTTTTTTTCTTGCCATAATACAAATTCTAACAGTCTATTCAGTTCAGTAGGACTATCAGCTGTGTATCCACCAGACTTCTGCACAACACAACTGATGGTACCAATCCCATTTATAAGGCCAGAAATCCCACTTATTAAACCTGACAGGGCACACCTGTGAAGTGAAAACCATTTCCGGTGACTACCTCTTGAAGCTCATCAAGAGAATGCCAAGAGTGTGCAAAGCAGTCATCAAAGCAAAAGGTGGTTACTTTGAAGAACCTAGAATATAAGACATATTTTCAGTTGTTTCACACTTTTTTGTTAAGTATATAATTACACATCTGTTAATTCATAGTTTTGATGCCTTCAGTGTGAATGTACAATTTTCATTGTCATGAAAATACAGAAAAATCTTTAAATGTGAAGGTGTGTCCAAACTTTTGGTCTGTACTGTAACTCGGGGTTATGGTTACTAATAGGCCTTAGTAAATGTAGCTTGGGTTTAGGGATAAGGTTACTAATAGACCTTAGTAAATGAAGGTTGGGATTAGGGTTAATGTTACTAATAGACCTTAGTAAATGTAGCTCGGAGTTAGGGTTATGGTTACTAATAGACCTTAGTAAATGTAGCTCATGGTTAAAGTTACTATTAGACCTTAGTAAATGTAGCTCGGGGTTATGGTTACTAATAGACCTTAGTAAATGTAGCTCGGGGTTAGGGTTAAGGTTACTAATAGACCTTAGTAAATGTAGCTCGTGGGTTAGGGTTAAGGTTACTAATAGACCTTAGTAAATGTAGCTAAAATATAACTTTTATTAAATCACCACTAAAACACAAAATTGCAGAAAACACTCTCAAATTATATAAAAATTTAGAAGTGCCTATACAGTGGGATTGTCAGAACCCCATAATTTAAAAAAGGGGCAGCATACCATGGCAGGGACAGGAGTGGAGCAGCTGGGTCAGGAGTTTATAAGGAGGTCAAGTTGGGCTGCCAAGGACTTTGCAGTGATATAGGATAGTAGTTTTAATGATGACTCATGCAGGGAAAAGAGACTTCCTGTTTCTATGTAGAGCTTACAAGGATTCAGCTAGTCAGTTTTTAATCACATGATGTCATAGACCTAATGGGAAACAGAAGAATTACCTCAATAGAAAGGCAAAATGAGCAACTGTAAGTACACAGTGCTGTACAATATGATGATGTAAATAATGACAATACATATATTTTTTGCCTAAAATACAAAGTAAATGTGTCATCTTTAACTTTAGCCCTTTTAGAGATCATTTCATCTTCAACTTGCTTAACTATTCAAAATAACAGTTATTTTGACCAGGTGGGTGCCCAAACTTTTACATGTCACTGTAATTAGTATTGCAGCAATGCTAAGTGGTAAAACATAGTGAAACAAAAATGACATATACAGTATTATAAAACTTTTTGGATCATTAAGCTTTTTCCAACAATAATGTTGTGAAGAAGGCTGGTTGTGTTATTACGTTTTTTGCTTATTACTCACAAAGCAGTAATAATGCAGCTAATTACTGTTATGCTTGTTTCATTCCTAGTTATCATAATGTTGCCATGTCTCTTTGTGCAGTATTATTACAGCAAGGAACAAACTGAAAAATTGTTGACCCTTAAAGCCTTCTATAGATAGATAGATGATAGAGAGATAATAGATAGATGATAGATAGATAATAGAGATAGAGAGATCATAGATAGATAGATACTATAGATACAGTGGGTTCGGAAAATATTCAGACCCCTTTAAATTTTTCACTCTTTGTTTCATTGCAGCCATTTGGTAAATGCAGGAAAGTCCATTTTTTTTTAATTAATTTTTTTCTCATTAATCTATACTCTGCACCCCATCTTGACTGAAAAAAAACCTGAAATGGAGAAATTTTTGCAAATTTATTAAAAAAGAAAAACTGAAATATCACATGGTCGTAAGTATTCAGACCCTTTGCTCAGTATTAAATAGAAGCACCCTTTTGAGCTAGTACAGCCTTGAGTCTTCTAGGTAATGATGCAACAAGTCTTTCACACCTGGATTTGGGGATCCTCTGCCATTCTTCCTTGCAGATCTTCTCCAGTTCCATTAGGTTGGACGGTGAATGTTGGTGGACAGCCATTTTCAGGTCTCTCCAGAGATGCTCAATTGGGTTTAGGTCAGGGCTTTGGCTGGGCCAGTCAAGAATGGTCACAGAGTTGTTCTGAAGCCACTCCTTTGTTATTTTAGCTGTGTGCTTAGGGTCGTTCTCTTGTTGGAAGGTGAACCTTCGGCCAAGTCTGAGGTCCAGAGTACTCTGGAAGAGGTTTTCATCCAGGACATCTCTGTACTTGGCCTCATTCATGTTTACTTTAATTGCAATCAGTCGTCCTGTCCCTGCAGCTGAAAAACACCCCCATAGCATGATGCTGCCACCACCATGTTTCAGTGTTGGGATTGTATTGGGCAGCTGATGAGCAGTGCCTGGTTTTCTCCACACAAACCACTAAGAATTATCACCAAAAAATTCTATCTTCATGTCATCAGACCAGAGAATCTTATTTATCGGGGAGTCCTTCATGTGTTTTTTTAGCAAAATCTATGCGGGCTTTCATATGTCTGGCACTGAGGAAAGGCTTCCGTCGGGCCACTCTGCCATAAAAACCCGACTGGTGGAGGGCTGCAGTGATAGTTGACTTTGTGGAATTTTCTCCCATCTCCCTACTGCATCTGTGGAGTTCAGCCACAGTGATTTTGGGGTTTGTCTTTACCTCTCTCACCAAGGCTCTTCTCTCATGATTGCTCAGTTTGGCTGAACGGCCTGGTCTAGGAAGACTTCTGGTGGTCCCATACTTTTTCCATTTAAGGATTATGGAGGCCACTGTGCTCTTAGGAACCTTGAGTACTGCAGAAATTCTTTTGTAACCTTGGCCAGATCTGTGCCTTGCCACAATTCTGTCTCTGAGCTCCTTGGCCAATTCCTTTGACCTCATGATTCTCATTTGGTCTGACATGCACTGTGAGCTGTGAGGTCTTATATAGACAGGTGTGTGCCTTTACAAATCAAGTCCTATCAGTTTAATTAAATACAGCTGGACTCCAATGAAGGAGTAGAACCATCTCAAGGAGGATTACAAATAAATGGACAGCATGTGATATAAATACGAGTGTTTGAGCAAAGGGTCTGAATACTTATGACCATGTGATATTTCAGTTTTTCTTTTTTAATAAATTTGCAAAAATTTCTACATTTCTGTTTTTTTTTTCAGTCAAGTTGGGGTGCAGAGTGTACGTTAATGAGAAAAAAAAATGAACTTTTTAACTTTTTTGCATTTACCAAATGGATGCAATGAAACAAATAGTGAAAAATTTAAAGGTGTCTGAATACTTTCCGTACCCACTGTAGATAGATAGATAGATAGATAGATAGATAGATAGATAGATAGATAGATAGATAGATAGATAGAGAGATCATAGATAGATAGATAGAACTGGCTAATGAAGTGTACAAAACATGTCCACATGCAGAGAAATACTGAATTTTATATATTTTTGCAATTCCCATAATTTTATTAGTTCCAGAAGTTTTGCTACCAAGATGTAGGCACAGCAGATAGTAGCATATCCAGCACAGTCACCTGCTGGTTAGCACACAGGGTGCTTGCAGAAATGATTGATTATGGAATCTGAATGACTCGCTAAAGAATAATTACAATGGGAAATTCACTTTTGACTGGAGTTTTCCACTATAATCTTTCAGCCTATCCGCCTATTTCATGCATGCATACTTGAAGCAACATGATTTTTTGATATAGGTTCCCAATCAAATAGTTATATAACACCAAACAATCAAATAATAAGAAACATAATTATCGCGGTATATAAAATTGTACATTTTGTGAAAAACAGTAGACATCATACTTTCTTTAACATTGCATGTATACTGCTAATAATTAGAGCTGTTGTAGAAAGCGGCTGTCATGCTTCCCTACCAAAATCCCCCTTAGGCCGGGGTCAGACACTACTACAAAAAATCGGACCGTTTTAGTCAGTCGATTATCGGAACAAAATGAAAACATCACACATCCGCCTGGCATCCGATTTTCCTTCAAAGATGCGATTTAGTCGCATGTGTGTGTACCTTGTAACATCCGATTTTCATCCGACTTGCGAGATTTTCTCGCAGGCTTGCAAAACTGACATATAATAGATCCAAAAGAATAGTATTTAAATCACAAAAGAAAGAATAGATATATACACATAGAACACACATATATATATACATGTCATTGTGACATGTATATATATATATATATGTATTCTATATGTGTATATCTATTCTTTCTATTCTTTATTAAAGCTGTCAGTGTGATTTTACAGTATAGCCGGGGATGAATTGCCGGCTTTTCTAAAGGACACCGGTGCGATTTAATCGCAAGTCACACGTGCGGTCCGTTTGTAATCCGATTTTTCATCGCTCCCATAGACTTGCATTGGCGATAGTCGACCCACAATCGGTGACAATCGCAGCATGCTGCGATTGCACTCGGACGTTTAAAACGGACCACAAAAAATCTGATACTGGGAGCTGCTCCATAGATTAACATAGGTCCGACTGCAATGCGATATTTCATCGTATTGCAGTCGTCCTATTCTGTCGCCAGTGTGACGCCGGCCTTATAGCGATACCGGCATTTCTTTACATAGGGCGTTTTTTCTTCAGTTGCTCATACATTTTTGACCATACCACTATAATTCTTTGACCATCCATGCAGATAAAACATATTACCTGTGTTTCCATCCTAGCTTTAGTTCTGATTGCCAGGGTGCCTTCAGCACTGGTCCTACACGGAAACCTGAATTGTTGATTACATCTGATCTACCTTTTAACTTGGCCTTCACTTTCTATGTTGGAAATCATGGGTAATAGGAAATAATTTAATGACAGGTTAACTGGAAGCCAGCAAATTGTTTTCATGCAGAATAATAACTCCGTTCTAGACATTATTCTGACCGTGTCCACTGACTCCATAACCTATTTTAATTGAGGCATGTTAAATAGTATGAATGCACAATAGTCATGACAGTTATTATCCTCTATGTGATCAACCAGTATTTTCAATATGTGAAACCTGCTCTCTCAGTGACCTCCTTCTCTAATTACTTTTGCTACAAAACTCTCTCCTTTTCTTTGGAATCATCCTCATTCAATACTAGACCCTCGTATCTCCTCTTACAATACTTCCTCCACCTGGTTAAAACTAATTATTTATACCCCTCCTCTCATATTTAGGCCAGGGTCACACTTGCGAGTCTCTCACATCAGTACCCGGCACTGCCGCCGGCACTCGGGATCGGAGTCTGCAGCTGCATGTATTTCTATGCAGCTGAACGCTCCAGTCCGAGTGCCGGATATTGATGCAAGTTTCTCGCATCACACTCGCAAGTGTGACCCCGGCCTTAGGAGAATTATGCCAGCATTCAAGATGGTATAAAATCTACAGGTCTCGGAAAATGGCACCATTTTTTTTTTTTACAAACTTTGGATTTTTTTTTCACCACCTAAATAAAAAAGAACCTATACGTGTTTGGTATGTGCAAATTACCTGGAGAATCGTAATGGCAGGTCAGTTTTAGCATTTAGCGAATATGGTAAAAAAAAACTCAAAAAACAATTGTGAACTTGCACTTAGTTTGTAATTTCACCGCACTTGGATTTTTTTCTTGTTTTCCAGTACATTATATGGCTTTACCAAGCTAAATACTCAATGCGATTCGAAACATTGCTTTTTCTATGTTTGACGTAATAAAGCAGATATTCCTTTGAAACCATTTTTTGCATTGGATCGCTGCGGCTCCTTTCTACTTATTTGTATTTTTTATCCTATAAGCAATATATGTTTCAGAAATAAATTCATTGTCTAGTTATCATCTTTGTGAGTGGGAGAGTCACTCAAGTAGTAACATAGAGAATAGATAGATCTTTCTTTTCCCTGAGTTGTATTTTCTCTCTAGAGATACTAGAATAAAAAAAGGCATTGTAAAACTGAATAAAGAATTAGGATATGTTCACATTTTACAGATGTGTTGTAGAATACTTTGTGACAGAACTCAGTCCCATGCATAGAAATGCAGTGGTTTCTGCAGAATGTGCATGGATTTCTGCAAACCTCACATTGCGCAACAGTTCAAGAAATGATAGCAACACAGAAGCCCCATGTAAATGTAACACATAGATTTACATAAGCCCCCACAAAGTAAACCGCAGTTTGATTGCTTGTGGAATTTGTGTCAAGAATTATATCTTCATACCTCTCTGGAAACAAACTATAGTAGCCGGGCCCCTCTGCCCAAAACTTGTTCCCTATGGCTTGCCTTGCTAACTAAATGATAACGTTTAGTGTTTAGAGCCTCTTAAGAGTTTTAGATCAAGTAAAAAATATAACTAAATCATGAATTTTAACCGAATCCACAGCTGACAATGTGAATTTCCATGTTCTTCCTCTTGTTTTATAGTAGTCTTTGTCTTACCGTTACCTACAACTTTATGTCTAAGTTCACGTAAACCTATGAAAAATACTCAGACAATTTTTTTCAGTTTTCATCCGTGCCATACAATCTTTGTTATTACAACATCAGCTATTAATCATTTACAAAACATAGTAGCCTCTCTTTTGGCAACAGATATTTTTCATGCAGCTATTGGTACTGTACCACTCATATTAAATTTCTCAGCAAACGCATATATATGCATGATCTGTGTTCACAAATCGACAGCTCTTTATTAGGTATGGTATTTTGCTATCCATGAATTTATGTCCATGTTGTTCTCTTCCTCTTGTTTTGGGACATCACCGTGAACCTCATATTATATTGAATGTTACTTTTTTGGTCATTTTTGTATCAATATACAGTACAAACCAAAAGTTTGGACACACTTTCTCATTTAAAGATTTTTCTGTATTTTCATGACTATGAAAATTGTACATTCACACTGAAGGCATCAAAACTATGAATTAACACATGTGGAATTATACATTACACTTTACAAAAAAGTGTGAAACAACTGAAAATATGTCTTATATTCTAGGTTCTTCAAAGTAGCCACCTTTTGCTTTGATGACTGCTTTGCACACTCTTGGCATTCTCTTGATGAGCTTCAAGAGGTAGTCACCGGGAATGGTTTTCACTTAACAGATGTGCCCTGTCAGGTTTAATAATTGGGATTTCTGGCCTTATAAATGGGGTGTGTCTGGCCTTATAAATGAGAAGGTGTGTCCAAGCTTTTGGTCTGTACTGTATATATTTCTCTCTTTGATATTTTATATTTTAATATTTGATTCTGTTAAAAATTAATTATTTTAGATATGTATGGCTTTTTTGTGACTTTGCTCTTTTTTTTGTATGTACTGGTATATATTAGTTAGTAGCTGTAGCGTCGGCGTCTCTGCTCTCTGCCAGGCAGAGACGCCGT
>VIAB01001393.1:192245-215825 GCA_009801035.1 Oophaga pumilio
GTATAATAAAGCTCAGTGGTTCCACCTACCAGACCCGTTAAAGTAGCATAGCTGATTTTGTATAGGGCAGGACAATTGTAATGTGCAGGCATTTTACCAATCAAACGATACTGGCTGGATGTCATTCTGTTGCATTGTCCCACCTAGCGTTCATTCTTGATGTCAGATTTGGCTGAAGAAAGGCACATGGCAACACCTTTAGATGCATGAAAGCTACTTACGGTAAACAACAAATACATGAATTTTATTTGTCTGGAAAATCTTGGGCCTGATTCATCATTTGCATTTTTAAGTTACTTTTAGTTTTTTTTTGTCGTATGGCATTGCTTGACATTTTTGTGTCAAATTCTTCAAAATGCTACATGTGATTCATAAATTTTGTGCCAAATTAAACATATTTTTTTTATCTTAGTCTTTAGACTTTTTGTTTTAAAAGATCAGGCTTATCAAGTTTGTGATTCTGTTCCCTTCTGATAGTGATAGAAATTGGTCTCAGGATATTCGAGTGCAGTTTTAAGTTGAAGACCATAAACTGGAATCATGAAAAAAGTAGAAAAAGCTGCACTCCCCAACTTTTTAAAAGTCACAATTGATAAATCAGCTAAAAACATCTGGAAACATGTCCACAATTTCATACATTAAAAAAAATGCAAACACATAAAATAGACTTTAAAATTAGCGCAAATTCAAAGAAGAATAAGGCAAAAAAAGGTGCAATTGCAAAAATTGAATTAGGTCCCTTGTCTTCTGCTTAGGTCTAAAAATTAGCCCACTTCTCTATGCACATAAGTGCAATTTCCAAGCAGCAGGGTCTTCTCATATTTCTTATGTCCAAATCATACCTAAATCAATTATTCTAGTCAAGAAACCTATTCCTTGATTTACTTGAAATCCATGTTATTGTGAAAGTTAACATGAAAGTCTACGTTAGAGTTCAAAGACTTCATGAGATTTTCTTTCACGGTTCCTTGTTGTCCAGCTTCAGTAGAACCCATGAAAATATCACTGATCATTACATATGAAGTCCTTATTCTGGATTGATTTCATGTCAATATTAATAGCAGCCTGTGGTTTTTATGACAGTATTTAGCCTTAGTCTATAGTCTTCTGGGTGAGATTGGTGTTTCGTGATGCTGAAAATTAAGGGCTGGTCTCCTCTACCTCTAGGTGAAGCACCACACATGTCGGCAGTATAGTACTATGATGTATGCCTTGGCATGTTGTCTGCTTTCTGCCTGTTGTGAATCCCTTAAAGTCTTAATCCTGCAGATGCTACACCTCTCCAGCTCTGTCACCTTTCTGTGACTGCTGACTAATTAGAGGTGAGAAGTTGTAGCTTCTCAGTTTTCAATGTCTTTGTCACATTAGTATTACCTCAGGTAACACTTTGCGGGTCAGGCATAGATTCTTTCATGGCTGCTTCTTGTCACTGACATTTTCTCTTCCTCTCTTTCCTCATTTCTTCCTGTTACTGTTCCTTCCTTTATTATTTCTTACGCTAATCATATTTTCTCATTAGACTTGCCTGCAGCTTTCATCTCCTGCTCCTGATTTCCTCTTTTCACCTTGCCTCCAGTTTAAGCCGGAGCTTGCTCCTTGTGTTTTCTGTCCTCCTGAATGGATGTGCTGTATCACCAAATCTTTATTATGTTGCCGTACTCCTTGCGTGTCCCTTATGTCCTTTCTCTATTCTGTTCTGTTCTCACACACTGTACTTTGTCCTTGTCATCTCTGTGTAAGTGGCATATGGCAGCTCAGATTAGGGGCACCGTGCCATTGCCCTGGACTGTGTTACCAAGCCAGACAGTAGTGGTGACATGTGTCCTAAATCGTCTGCTGGGTCACCCTGTAGGGAAAACACCCTTCCATTTTCCCCAGAGATTATGCTGTCTCCCGTGTTATTCCATGAACTACCTGCTTATTCTAATGTATTACAGATAATACAGTGTCTTCACATTTCAGCAAGCCAGGAACCCCAATGGATGCTACCCCATATTGTTACCTACAGTACTTTGCCTAAAGGCTAAATTGGCAAGGCGGTCTTACTGTCCGGCTGTGTAGGTTTGAAGGATTTCCATTGCATACTAGTGGATTTGTCATTGGACTAAAAGTGTTGCCCAGTTTTATAGATGCAAATTTTACTAAGGTATTTCTTGGCCATTTCTGTTTTTGGTAAAACCATCTAAAACAAATATGCCTGTTATGCATGTACCATGATGGTTGCAAACAAGCATTGCTGGCAAGGTCATGAATGGAACATGCGTCCAGTTGTGCAGCATGTAGTCTTAAATCTGTCACCCCGTGTCAGATCAAGGAAGATTTGACATTAAGGTCTGGGAAAGCTTGGCAACAGCCATTCCTTGTTGTTTTTCATATGTTTTGGTCCATATATCGTGTCATTTTTCGCTCTCCTATCTCGAATATCTTTTCACCGACCTGGCACAATTCCCTCAACTGCTTCGTTCTGTTTTCTCAATCCTCTCCCCCCTCCTTCCTACCTTCTCCCTGGCTTCTCCCTCATCTCCCTCCTCCTCTCATCATGCTGTAATTACACAGATCAGTCAGTAATCTGTGATACGCTGTGATTACACATTAGACTGTGTGACTATCAAGTCATTCCTTCGCATTGCCCATCCAAGAGGTCTCTGCACTCCTCTGTCTGCAACTTGAGTTTATCTTCTGCCTTCCCTGCAAATAGGAAGATTAGTTCTGTTAACTTTCTGAATTATGTATCATGCTGAATCACCAGTGTTAAAACTATTTCAGGTCTTTGTGCTAAATGGAAACTCATCCATAAGAGAAATGACTGTATACCATGACAATGGGCAGGACTTGGGTGTGTGAGGCTGGATGATACAGTGCACACTGGTCGCAACAACTAAGACACTAGTATTTGGAAGTATAAAATATGTCTTATTTTTGTGTGTGTTCTGAATTTATGTGGCTTCTTTATTTGTCACCGATTTTTACCGATAATTACATCATTTTGGTGACACTATTCACAATTAAGTACTCTGTCATTCATCTTTGGGACATCTTTGAGCAATCTGTCATTCACTGATTAGAACACTTTTTTCAGTATCTTTTTTGTTTCCTCTTTTATTTTTACGTCTTGATCATTTGTCCTTGTATCTGTACCCCTTTACGTGAGGTATCCATGCTTTGCCCTATTGCTTATGTTTAGCAGATCACCGTACACAGAAGTAGTGCTGAACCCTACAGTATCATTGCTTCCTGGGACCAAGGATGGCCTCAGACCTGAAATATAGGGGCAGTGTGACAGCGCTCAGCACTGTACAGGGGCATTGGCGTGACAGCGCTCAGCACTGGACAGGGGCATTGGCGTGACAGCACTCAGCACTGGACAGGGGCATTGGCGTGACAGCGCTCAGCACTGGACAGGGGCATTGGTGTGACAACTCTCAGCACTTGACAGGGGCATTGGTGTGACAGTGCTCAGCACTTGACAGGGGCATTGGTGTGACAGCTCTCAGCACTTGACAGGGGCATTGGTGTGACAGTGCTCAGCACTGGACAGGCGCATTGGCGTGACAGCAATCAGCACTGGACAGGGGCATTGGTGTGACAGCTCTCAGCACTGGACAGGGGCATTGGTGTGACAGCTCTCAGCACTTGACAGGGGCATTGGTGTGACAGTGCTCAGCACTGGACAGGCGCATTGGCGTGACAGCAATCAGCACTGGACAGGGGCATTGGCATGACATAGCTCAGCGCTGGACAAGGGGATTGGCGTGACAGTGCTCAGCACTGGACAGGGGCATTGGTATGACAGCGATTAGCACTGGACAGGGACATTGGCATGAAAGCACTCAGCACTGGACAGGGGCATTGGAGTGACAGCGCTCAGCACTGGACAGGGGCATTGGCGAGACAGCGCTCAGGACTGAACAGGAGTATTGGAGTGACAGCGCTCAGCACTGGACAGGGGCATTGGTGTGACAGCGCTCAGCAATGGACAGGGGAATTGGCGTGACAGCACTCAGCACTGGACAGGGGCATTGGCGTGACAGCGCTCAGCACTGGACAGGAGCATTGGCGTGACAGCGCTCAGCACTGGACAGGGGAATTGGCGTGACAGCGCTCAGCGCTGGACGGGGCATTGCTGCAGAGGGAACACATAATGGGCAGAAGAAGCAGGGAGGGTATGGTGAAAATTGCTAGTAGTGCCAGGAGGACTTGCTGCCCATACCACAGAGGAGCAGGCATGTACAACTATAGTGAGACAAGTTGGACTGAGACAAATGACTATAAAGACACTGACAATTATAGGCTGATCAGTGTGGTCAAGGAGTTTACCTGGTAAGGGAAAGTTTGGACATTGGACAGTGTGGGTTGCTACCCTAGTACCTACTACAAGGCATATCTTACTAATGTTAGAGAATGAATGAACTAGCGGGAGAAGATAAACAATTCCAAGAGTAATATCCACCCTCACTCCACAGGAAGAATGAGTGTTAACATTGCCCTATGCAAGGAAGAAGATGATATCCAATTATTAAGGATTTTTAGCTAGAACCACCACCATTTGGTTTAGTAGCCATTTGATATGGATTACACAGAGTATGCAATGTGCACCTTGTATAATTGCGGCCAAGCAAGGTGTGCTCTGAAAGGTTGAGCCACATTTTAGTAATGGACTTGATCAATGATGACGTGCATTTCCTCCTGGGGAGCCCCTCTTACACACTAGTAACTGGGTGATTACATTAACAGTACAGCAAATGCTTCATAATGCAACATAAATCTAAATTAGGGTTATTGAACCTTTTTTAGCTGGGTCCACACGAGCCTTGACATGTTATCACTGGGTTTTAACATTGGTTAAAACATTTAAGAATTGGTAACATTAAAATGTAACTTGATTTCTGTCACTCATGTCATGAATTAAATTAAAATAAGCAAGAATGAGTCTATCATGTTACTAAACAAGAGATTACTGCAGCCATAGAGAAGTTTGATCTGCATATAATCACTTTTGTCAAAACTGTCTCATAATCGATTGATGGATGCCTCACCGGTAAGGCCTGGTTTACAATCCGACAAGCGGTACTCTTGAATGATTTAAATATAAAACATTCAATGTATATTTTTAATATATTCAAAGCTCTAGAGACCCAATTTAACAAGTCCAAAGACTGAATTGTCTGCCACTTAGACATGCAGACATGCAGAGTCATCTGGGGTTCGATAAACGATGGTATGGCATCTTTTTGATTCTTCCTAAGCAGTGGTGCTGGGGATGCTAATCAATGGCTTAAACCTAGATGGCAGGCATTTCATAGGTTTTAGCACTAGGCACTTTCTATACATCTTACCTACTGCTCTACTTTTAACCCATAGTTGAAAGATTCTAGACATCTCCATGAGAAATGGCTGCCGCTTTAAAATGAGAACTTGGTTTAGAAAAATCAGAATTTTTGGTCTGTTAGATGCTGATAGAGTTTTTCTTGCATAATTCCCAGTATTCCTGAAGTTGACCGACTGACCCAATTCTAAATGTCTGGACTTAATTGGATAGATACAAGAGATGACTGTAAGATTGATCATGGGTATTCAAAAGTTTTAAGTGTTTTAATAATGTTGTAATTCACTTCTCAGCCAGAGAAAGTGATTGTAAGGTTAAACTATTTGCAGCATTCAACAAGTAAAGCTATTTTTACACTGCTTTTTTTCTGTCTTTATAAAAAGTACAGTTTTTTTTACTGGAAGCCACTGTAAATGAAATGGTGTAGACAGCTACAATATTCCATACAGTAAATAGATGCAACCCCATCTACTACTATTGGAACCAGTTCTTTACAAAGAAACATACTTTTGTTCTTTCTGGTCACATTTATAGTCTGATCTTATAACCCCAAGGATGTAACTACAAGAGGTTGCAATTGCACCCGGGCCCTGGAGGCTAGAAGGGACCAAAGGTCCCTTTGCCCCATATGAAAAGTCTATTTCTATTAAAGACCTGTGTCAGTTAGGGGTCCCATTGGAGATTCTGCATTCTGGCCCACGATCTTCAAGTTACGCCACTTTATAATCCCTACACCTTTTATCATGTTTTTGAGTACAGACAAGTTAAGCCAAGAGTTAACCAGGTGTATTTGAAGTCCCCTGCGTCGTTTAAAATTACATGAGAAATGACCGCATGTAATAAGAATTCGGCTATCGTAAACCTTATTTATATTCATTTCTATTACTAAGTATTTTCGATATTATTCCCATGGGAATGAGAAAGTAGACTGCTAAAAATGTTGTAAAACATTACTGTAATTTTTTGTCTGAAAATAATTGTCATGACCCAGGATGGGGTTTTGTCTTTGCCGTGTCCTGGTCAGACTGGGGTTAATGGTTTCAGCCTCTCTCTGGCAGAGGGCGGCTATTTAGTTGCCAATTGACCTAGGTCTGGTGTCAGTTATACTCCTGCTCTCGGCTGAGTTAGTTGACCTCCTGTGTGCCTGTGCCTTGTGCCTGATCTTGTTGCTTGTTTGGTTTTGACCCGGTCCGTCTCTTCGTTGTGAGTTTGTCTACTGTCTTGGTACTGTGTATTTGCCCGTTCTGGTTTTCTGATCCCTTGGCTACGTTCTGGTTATTCTCTGCCTGCTCCTCTTGTACTGCGTTGCTCCCTCTGTGTATGACCTGGCTATCCTGACTATCCGTTTTGTCTATGCCCCTTGGTAACTCTGTCCCATAGTTACCCTTCTAGTAGTTTTCCTTCTGCTCATAGCTCTCTGGAGCTTAGGCCACGCCCACCAGCAGTCACGTGCTTAAGGTCCTCTGGCCTGAAACAATCTCTGTCTGTTACTGCCTTCTCTGAGAGACCTGTGGCCGGTGCCGCCCCTTGGCAGTCACGTGCTTAGGGTCCTGTTAGTCTGAAGCACGCATCTTCACCGCTGCTGCCCCGCTCCACAGGTATCATTGAGTGCAGTCTGTCTTATTCAGGACACGCGCACTGGCTCAGTGAGCAAGTGCAGTGCGGTGTTCGTGATATTAATGTGTAATTTTATCCCAAAGCTATGTCAAAGAAAAGTAGTCTCATCCATAATGACTACTTTATGCAGCCTTACATTAGTAACGTTAGTAATGGTGTACAATAATAAATTATATTGTGGTACCGTGTTAGCCAGAAAAATCGATGTGAATACTTTTCCGTCCAATTATGACAAGAGCATTCTTAAAGTGATACCTTTATTGGCTAACTAGAAAATTATATGTTTGCAAGCTTTCAGAGCTCAAAGGCTCCTTCTTCAGGCAAGATTACATTATTCCAAATGTAATCATAATGTAATCTTGCCTGAAGAAGGAGCCTTTGAGCTCTGAAAGCTTGCGAACATATAATTTTCTGGTTAGCCAATAAAGGTATCACTTTAAGAATGCTCTTGTCATAATTGGACGGAAAAGTATTCATAACGTTAGTAATAAAATTAGGAAAATAACATGAGCATAATTAAGTCTCTTCCTACTTGTTTGCATTTGACTATTATCTGCCCCGCAATCTTAACCGATCTGAAAAAGAAGCTGCCGCAAACTGGACGTGAGCATGGATGCTGCTGAGCACCTTGGTGAATACTGCCTCGGTAATATATAAATAGAATCCATAAAAATGAAAGGCGCGCTGGTTAGTGCAGCACAGATGGCCGTGCATCAGTTTTTCTGCAAGAGTACTGTGCAAAAAAAGGTGTTTCCGCTTCACAGGAAAGGCTTTTGACATGATAATCTACATACTGACAATCTCTACGCACTTTACTTGTCCGTAGGGTGCATGAATTAGCAAGGTGCGCTCCAGATCTTCATTGTCAGTTGATTAAGCAGAAAATGCCCAACCCCCATGCCAATTGCTGTATGGGGGCAAAGTGCTTCTTCTTCTCGATATACAAGACTGTTTAAGATATATATTTAAGCAATATGTTATTACCAGACCATTTCCCTATGACATAAACCTATTACGCTCAACAATGGATGGCGCTTTGTGCTGATTTCCATAAAGGGGTGCTATTATTTATGCATGTAGGGGTTTGCACCATATACACTGTAACCTCCACTAAGTTTTCTTAGACATTGGAATAGATTTGTTATTTTTTTTTGTAAATTTGACAGCTGACTGTCTAGTCCTTGAGGTTCTGTTCCATTTTGCCTTTTCTTGTAACAGTTAATTATGGCTCCATTGTGTATAATGAGATAAGTAAAAAGGTCAGTTATAAAAGAGTGATTGTGAGGGAAAGGGAAGGGAGGGGGATGGGAGAGGAAATGGGATGGGGGTTATTAATAGACAGAATATGAGCGAAAAAATTTCAGCGCAAGAAGGTTTATAGTGGGAAGATAAAAGAGGAGAATGCGGATCTAGGCTTCCTAGGTGGGGTAAAGTGAGCCGTGCCCGTAAGCATATATAATAGATAAAAATGGAGAAGCAAAGGAATTTCCATAAAAAGCAATTTCTGTGTTTTTGTGATGTCTTATAATCTGTGTGCCCCTCGGAAAGGACATGTAATTAAATGGATGGGAAGTATATGGAGGGTCTTAGTATAGCAGGCTGTGTGTGGGTTGGAAACGGGTTGCTGGATTTTGGCAAACATGTTAAATTGTTATTTATTCATTGTTTTTGTAATGGATAAACGGTTAATTAAGTTGTTATAGTCAGATGGACCAAGACACATTCATCTCTATTTAGAAAGATGATAGGGTATTCCATTGTATTGTAGGAGTAATGCTAAGTAATAAGTATACATCCAATTATACGTATGTCTTATACAACCATTTACCATTGAGACATTACTCCTAGCATTTATCAATATTCTCCCTGTAGCCGTCAGGTTTGACCATAGCCACTACTGCCAATTGAGGCAATACCTTACATGAAAATGCAAAACATACTATAAATGCATAGAATAAATATTACCTATACACATATTTATATGTTAGAAGCACATAACCATATATATTATTCATATTTCACATCAATGGATTTTATTGATATTTTGGGCCATCTACCATAGTTATGGCTCATAAGGCTCTACTGTAAAACCTGAATCAGGGTCCAACTCTATTACTGCCACTTTCATCAGTAGATGTGACCCTCTCTGCCTTTTTCGCATTGCATTACATTTTCTACTGCCCCTTTAAATTCCCCTTTGAGGGGGAAAATGTAAATTACAGTCTCACATATCTTAATAATCTCTCCTTAAAGGGATTGTGCACTACTCAGACAGCCCCTTCTCAATCCCTATGTTTCCCTCTTGTAAAAGAATAACACTTATACTCACCTCTGATGCGGGTGCTCTTCCAGTGATGTCGGCACTGACTCTCATGTTGTCAATCAGCGCTGGCTTCGCTCTCCCCGTCTTCTGACAAATCACATTGATCCAGAGGAAATGAGAGAGCTGCAGTTCTGACTTCTCTGTTATGTCACATGATCCCCAGGAGAGCCAGTGCTGGAGTGGCATCGGCACCAGAAGTGAGTATAAGAGTTATTATTTTATCGACATAGGGATTCAAAGGGGTTGTACGAGTAGTGGACAACCGCTTTAAGGAGAGATTAAAAAGATTTATCAGATTGTAATTTACATTTCCCCCCTCCAAATCACACGGACCTCATTGACTCCTTAGAAACATCTAGAAAATCTACAAGGAAGCTTGTCATGAGACCCTTTCGAAGATGAAAACTCTCTGTCCTTGTTTTTAGAAAATGGAGCAAGGCTGTAGTTCCTAATAGCTCTTTCGGAGATACAAACATTTCCCACAACTGTGATCGCATTAGTTGGGTATTGGTAATTATAAGAGAATTCTTTTTATAACTGCCCTATTAGTGCATATAACCACCATAGAAGGGGCTATGCTTGAGACCCTCCTCTGTAAGCCTTAGCGGACAGTGGCTAATATAGATCCAACTTGTTGGCCGCAGCTTTTTCAGTGATTGAGCTGATCGTCAGGGTTTCTGCAGTCATGTGAGATGTAATAGCCTGATCATTGGGCTAGTTTCAACATGAAAAGGCTGTTGTAAGTTGTATGTATATAAATGATCACTTAGGGTTTTGCCTTAATGTGCATATTTTTGATTGCTCTCTAACCTGCCAATAAAGCGCAGAACGACTTTATAGGAGTGGGGCTCATGGCTTGGCTACAGATTTCAACAGTAGCACATAAGCGCCATTAATTCCACAGCGCTTTACAGACATTATTGGCACTGTCCTCGATGGGGCTCACAATCTAAATTCCCTATCAGTATGTCTTTGGAATGTGAGAGGAAACTGGAGAACCCGGAGGAAACCCACGCAGACATGGGGAGAACGTACCAACTCCTTGCAGATGTTTTCCTTGGTGGGATTTGAACCCAGGACCCCAGCGCTGCAAGGCTGCAGTGCTAACCACTGAGCCACCGTGCCGCCCTATTGTAAGCCCCCTGCCCCAGTCATATACTCACCTTCCAGCGGCTTCACCATTTACCAACATTACTCTGGTCCTGCCACACCATCTTGTGGCAGTATCTTCGGACTAGTTGGAAGTCAGAAGTTACATCACAAGTAGAGTTGAGGAAATATGTTCGGAAACGATTGCCGAATCTGAATTTGCCATATTTGTGCCATATTGGTACCCTATTCATGCCGAATTTACATTTGATGATCGTTTCCGAACATATTTGCTCATTTCTACACCCATTGAGTCCCATGGCGTTCGGCTGTGTTAGGCGAATATTGCAAATACAATATTCACCGAATTGTAATCCGAACTCAATATTGAAAAATTTGCTCAACTGCAAGTACTAGAAATCCAGAACAAGGCTCTCATAGATTTGTGTTAGAAAGTGACCTCCACACCACTCAGCAGACACTGGAGCTTGCCAGCATGTCACTTTTCACTGGAGACCTACCGGTGGGCTCCTCTACACATCGCTTTAATTGATTGACAGCTCTCTCCCATATATGACCTTAGCAACTAACTTTTCAATTACCTGGTGTAGTGCTGGGAAAAATACGATCTTCAAACTATATTTTCTCTGGAATGCCAGAGCATTTCTGAGTAAAACATACCCGGCTGCAATCTTGCTGCCAGGCGCTAATCCATGCTTCCCGTCAATTGAGCATCATGAACCAAGTGACAGCTTCCCTTACAGATCTGTATAGCCCTGACTCTTGCTCTGAGTTTGTCAGGTCCATTTTCCTTTTTCTAGTAAGATATAGTACCGTTTATCCAATAACCTAGATAATTTCGACAATTACTTTTCCCCACACATTGGGCTAGCACTTTAACCAATTAAACATATCACAGTCATTTAGTGTCCCTTACTGCCCCTCTGGCAGCGACGTTATTACTCTTTCCCTCAGGTGACAGAAAGAAAAATATAGGGCAGAATAAAATTTTCCTCAGCGAGAAGGGGATTGTAGGCTTCTGGGAGTTTGGATGGATTCAGAAAGTCAGGGACGTTTGAAGGAGCGAGCACCAGCCTTTCTAGAGTCTTTGTTTTATCCTACAGCGCTTCATTGCATATAAACTATGATTTTAATATATGTATGACCAAAATGCTACACATTTATTCACACATCAAAATGTCTCACATCTTCATAGTTGTCCGATTGTTAAAACACTGCCCCACTTATTTCATTCATCCTGCCCCATCTGTACTATTAACCCTGTGGAGAAATGAATAAGAATTGCTATGTGCCAATATCATATACTTTCTAGGCCTCCTCCTTCTTATGTGACTAGCAAATTTTCTACACATCTGTGTTCGGGCCTTGTCAGTCTTGCCTATGTAAATTCATGCCTATGACTGTTTTGATAATTTTCCTGATCTCTTTTCTCTTTGCTGGCCTTTATTCCCTTCTCCCCTCTCGATATATCTGTCATCACATTTTTATCCCTGAGTTTCTCATTAAATAATTTTTTAATTAGAAGCATCACATATGGCAGTGGGGGTTTGTTCGGATCCCAGCCAAGTTCTCCAGCACCACTCCTGCATTGCATCGTCTACGACTCCTCATGTCGATTTCGGTGCTCGGTGCTGTATGTAGCCTCTGACTAAGTGGCACATAACTAGAGATGCAGTGCTACCGGCAGGAGAGGCTGGCAAGTGGAAAATACAGCAGAGAAGAGAATTCACAGGCACAGAAACCAGGGAAATATGAATAGAGGAGAAGTGGAGGGGGAGGGAGGTGAGAGAAGAGCGACGGATCGATTAAAACAGCAGCTTGAATCCCTGGCAGTTCCTGCCTCTTACATGGCTTCATGACCTGGATTATAGGAATATACGCTGCCGCTGTACAAGGAGCACTATAGAAGGGTCATACGTTACTGAAAATTGACTTGATTTGCCTTCCTGAGAGGAGAATTTTGCTCATCTGTAAACACATCATGGCAGCACTATTAATAGTTTCGGCGTCACACTATTTCTGCCAAAGTTGATGCCATAAAATGATGTAAAATGTGTCTTTGTTGCCTGTCAGATCAGGACTGCAGACAGCAGAACCTGTCATGTCTTTCATAGCTCCCTTGATACTAACTTTCCTAAACATGTAATGCTTCTTTTTCTTTGTCTTCCTCTCTAGGTCTGATCTGTTTTATACAGTAGCTCATCATCTCCCCCCACCTTATGATGTCCTCTTATCACTTTTTAGTCTTCATTCTCTTATTACTTTGCCTGTTGGTCTGTTCCAGAAGCATGCATCAGTGTTACCAGTATCTCTTCCTCGTACATCACCTCTCTTCCCTATCTCTTCCTCTGCTCCCTCTCTCTGTCTTCTCCCTCCTTCCGTCTCCCCAGTGCTCTGTATTTAACAGGACAGCCCAAGCGGATGGCTGGATGCTCTAAGCGCTTCGATGAATCCTATTATCTGTGCAAAAACAAAACCCACAAACCCTCCTCCCATCGAGAATCCTCCTCTTGTCCTTCCTCCCATTCTCCTCTCTCCATCCAATTCTTCTCCATTTCTTTGCTTCTCTTTCAAGACGGTACTTCACTCCTTGGGTGGATTCGGCTCGATAGCCTTTGCATCTTTAACACATTCATTGCCAGATGAAATGCCAAGATGACCCAGCACTATGAAAGAGAGATGCTATCTACACAAGGGCTGCCAACTTGATTTTTACTTTCTGGACAGCTTTTAAAAATTTTTTTTTTACGGACACATTGGAAAACCATAATAATTCATTACGATTATAAGTGATCCATGTCTACGGCCCATAATTCTGATATGATGAGTCTGACATCAGCTGCATTTACTGTAAATTGCAAAATGATGATAATGACAGTAAAAAAAGTGTATACATTTCAAAAGCTTTAAAAAGATCTCAGATGCATTATATATTTGTGCTGGAATTTCTGGATGGTTGGTAACCCAGATCTAGACATTTTTTTGTACTTTTTTGTAAATTGTCAACAATCAAGTCATCAGTAGTTGTTGGTGGCCATTCGTTAGATTGTAAAATATGTAAAAAGCAATGTTGCCAAAAAAAAAAAAAACATTATGGGATTAAACAGACACCAAACAGAACATACAGTACATTGCCATCAGTGATGATTGTTGTTAATGAAATTGGCAGTTTTTGGTGAAGGTCATTACCAATTGGCGGGCTTTATCTGGTTGGAAATATAGTGTTAATTCCCTGTGTTATGACTGCAGCTGTTTTGTACATAGCAGCTTAATCATCGTGTCTCAGCCACCTTAAAGGTCAAGGACAATTTCTCCATAATTCTGTTGAGGTGCATGTTGTAGTTCAAGAAGACACTGCTGCACAAGATCTCTCCCAATTTACTGTCATATCGAACATGAAGTTAATACAAAAGCTGTTTTTGCTAGAAGTGACAGTACGTGTTTCATTCTGGAAATGACGGGGTGATACTAAAGCCCGAGTTAGGATTTCATGCAGAGCCATGAGGATATATGTTTAATTAACGGGAAACTGCATCATAACCCAATAAGCCTTACACTGACATTTTGTTTTGACATTTAAAATCCATACATAATATCCTTCTCTTGCCAATCATTACTGTATAATCTATGTTTCATCTCTGAGACTATAAAGCAAGTACAGGTGCCATAAAGAGAGGCGTCTTCAAACGGTTGTCCCTTTGTAGACCACCCAGATTTCTCCATTTTAAGCATTGACATTACCGTATTTTTTGGACTATAAGACCCACTGTTTTTCCCAAATTTTGGGAAAATGGGGGAGCATCTTATAGTCGGAATATACTTACAAATACTGTGGCGGCAGTAGGAGTCGGGCAATTCTGCGGCGGTGCCGGTCCGATGCTGCAGGGCGATGATCACATTCCCTTCCCAGGCTGGTGCGGCAGGTTCGGCTGGGGTGCAGGGGGGGCTACGCCGGCATTCTGCAATGCCGTGGCCTCTGGGAAAATGGCCGCTGGGGGCGGCGCATGCTCAGATTGAGATCTCGGCAACGAGATCTCGTCTCCCCGGGACGAGATCTTGTTGCCAAGATCTCAATCTGAGCTTACGCTGCCCCTTCGGCCATTTTCCCGGAGGCCACCGCATTGTAGAAATGGATGTGCGGGGTCTCCGGGCTTTCACAAAATGCCGGCGGAGCCCCCCGCACCACAGAGCACCACCGCCGCACCACAGAGCACCGCCGCCGCACCAGCCTGGGATGGGATTTCCCGGAGGCCACCGCACCCGCTGCACCAGCATGGGATGGAAGTCATATCCGGCTGAACACCCCCTGAGACCATTCTCCACCAGAATTGCCGATCCCCCCCCGGTAAGCTGAATTCAGACTTTAAGACGGATCCCCATTTTTGACACATTAATTGTTTTTCCTATTTTCCTTCTGAAAATTTGGGGTGCGTCTTATAGTCCGAAAGATACGGTAATTTCGAGCCTGGACAATCTGGAACCGTAAAAAACTGAAAATGTATATTGCCAAATATGTAGTTACTAGCTACATATGTGGAAGGTGTTAATTGTCATACCTCTTCCTTTCTTTCAGAGTACATGATCGGGCATTGGAAGTCAAAAACACCCCGAGTCTGTTTGCAGCAGCCAGTCAGTGTCCTTCTTTACGGCTCATCAAGGTGAGCAATGTATTATGTATTGCTGTATGGCATGTTTACAGGAATATATGGCATTTTTTTTAACATCTAATTGACCTTCAAGGAAAGTGTACATGTCGTCACAGGAGTGGAGAGGATGGTTATTTTAACATAGTGCCACACTGCCATCTACTTTTGTACCATCTCTTTATCCAGAGTTGCCAAAGAATGTGGTTGTAGACTATGGTCACTTTTTCTTTGATCTTTATGATGCCGCACATATTTTTTTATTCTGATAGAGATCAGATAGCAAAAGAATTGTTATCTAAGTGGATGCATGTACATGACAGATTCCTCTCCAGGTTCAACCTTACAAGGGCCCATTTGGCTCACTGTGTTTGTCTATGGTTCTCTGGTGGTTTAGTAGCCTGTACTTTATAATTATCTGACCTATGTGCTGTAACAGGAATCAGATCTTCATGCACTGACTTCCAGGTGACACTGTGATGGACTTGTGTTCATACAAAGCAGCCAGTCTACAGTTGCAGAGCTGTAGTTTGCACGAAAGGTCCTAGTCCTAGAGTTAAAGGGAATCTGTCATCAGGTTTTTGTCACCTAAGATAACAACTGCATAAACTAGACCCTGATTCCAGTGTTGTTTCACTTACTGGGCTGCTTGCTGTATTTTTGATAAAATCATTGTTTTATCAACTGGATATTATCATGATCTTCGTGTAATCCCGCCCTACCCCATTGACTGTCATCGTCTGTCTATGCACAGTGTACACAGGAATCTGCCAATCAGTGGTGTGGGCGGGGTTATAGAGAGCTGAGCATTTAGAGAATTGCTAGACCTGCAGCAGATAAAACAGTGATTTTATAAAAACTGCACCAAGGAGAACAGGAATTGACACAACGCTGGAATTAGGGTCTTTGCCTCTCCAGCAAGCTACACTCACGTGGGATAGCATAAATCTTGTGACGGATTCCCTTTAAAGGCAGCAGACTGGAGAAAATTTACCGCAGGTAAGCATCATTGATGGTACACATTATTTTTAGTTCAACTTAACTGCTGATTTAAAAGTACCAGTCAATCAGTTAGCAATAGAAAAAATTGATTTGTCCACAGACTATGGTTATCAAATAAAGTGAACAATTTGCTTTTTCATTAGGAGGTCAGAGGTTTCCTTTATCACATACAGGCCCACATTTATCAGAAATGGCTTCATTTGCTCCAAATCTTTAATGTATTAACTTCACTTTTGCCACTCAATATTTATCATATGTCGCGTTTTTATAACAAATTTGATACTAATTATGGTAGTACACAACCGAATGTTGGATAAGAGCAGAAGACCAATGTGCTAAATGTAACATCAATGCCAAATTTTTGTGTAAATTGCTAGTTTTTAAAAATGTCAATTAGTAGATTTCCCAACATTAGAAAAGAGCGAGAGCAATCAGTAAAATGTTACATATTAATGTTGAATTTTTCACAAATTGCGACTTTTTGTGAATATTGATATACAACTTTTTTAAGGCAGCTTTGAGTTGTGAAGAATATGCAACTTTTTTGTCACTTTTATATAGAAATGCATGCATAAACATGTCCTAGTTCCAGCCAAAAGGTTATCGAATAACCGTTGTTTTAATTTTTATTTCATAAATCAATAGTACACGTGGAAATAAGCAACTTTGTAATATATCTTATCAGAGAAGTTTGCTTCTGTCTCCTCTTGGACTGATCTTTCACTTTTAATTGATAGGTAAATCCTGTAATATCTATATCTAGGGAAAAAGATTGGAGATGACAGTTGATGCTTTTGGAATTCTAAGAGAGAGGAGGATCTGACAGCAGACACAACCATTCTGCTACAAGTTTTCCTGGAACGACAGTTACAGTTCTCCATAGAACTGTTTGAGCACCAACTTTAGTAATGGGAAAATGTGTATTCACTGAATATTACCCATGAATTGAGAATGTATGATCAGTTCAGAAGGTGAAAAAAGATTTATTTTATAAGGTATAGTAGAAAGTTGCTTTTTTCACAAGTACTCTTGATTTATGAAAAAAATAAAACAACAGTTATTCTTTAACTTTTACGACCTTGGACGTATCCATATGTTCAGGCTGGCTGGCACTTACCGACCATGGACGTATGGATACATCATGCCGATTTTGCACACACACAGGCTGTGCCTCAATATAGTGAAAGGATCCTTCTGGGGTTTCATCTGAATAACATCACTCAGAGTTCGATGAAAACCCAAATGTAAGTGCTGAGCGTAGAACACTGGATAACTGTGATCCCAAATGTTATGTAAAACGTTCCTAACAAAAGCTTCAAATCAATCCACAAAAAAAAGCAAGTCCCCATTTAGGTCCATCATCTGTCAATGAAAATATAGGGGGCTTCCATGTTACGGGTAGTACAAAGGCTCTAGAAAAGCAAAACAGCTCTTTGCTCTTCAAGCACTTAGGGGCTCTGTATATGGTGTCTGTAAACTATTCTAGGAAAATCTGCTCTCTAGAAGTCAAATAGCGCTCTGTCCCTCCCGAGTCTCGCCATATGGCTAAGCAACACTATAAAGCCACATATAGGGTATTTCTACATTCAGCAGAAATTGAGGGATACATTTGGGTGCCATTTTTGTCCATTTCCCCTTGTGAAAATGTAAAATCTGGGGCTAAAGCTAAATTTTTCTCTACTGCTCAATGGTATAAAATTATTTGACACACCTGTAGTGTTAATATGATCTCTGTGAGTCGCCCGCCAGGGCCGTGGGGTACTCGGCACCGAGCCAGTTCACTTCTATGGGGGATGTCACGGGTAGCACAGCTCGGTCCGTGGCCCTGGGCACTCACTGAAAAGGGGGATATTTACAGGGGATTAAAGGTTTGTAGAAATGTTTGTGACGCCACCTGTGGTGCCTGGTCAGGGTGACCAGCGCTGCTGTATAGGTCCGCTGAAGGGATGGTGTTGGGCAGCAAGGTGTTAAGCCTTCCACAGGCAAGGCTGTGGTTCTTCAGGGTAAACGGGGTGTAGGGGTGCAGGACGGAGAAGGGGAGTTCAGCCGTAGGAGCAATAATGTGAACACACACACAAAAGTCTCTTTCTGTACCTTTACTGATGAAATTGCAGGCACGTCCCGGGGTGCTGGCAGGGTGAAGGATGCACATCCAGTTCTTCCCACTGAGTAGGTGTAGGGCCTCCTTACTCCTGTAGTGTGAGTTTCTGACCTGTATGAAACGAGGCCTAACTCTGTCTTCAACTTTGCACGCCCGGCTGACTTTGTGGTGTGGTCTTCTCTTGGAAAGAACACAGTCTCTAATGGCGGTACCTGCCAGACTTCTGTCTTCCTGACCCCGGTTACGTATCAACACTTGTGGGCCCCTGCGACTTGAAGTCCCGTAGGGTCTCCGGTATCTCCTACTAGTCGTGTAGATTCTAGCAAGCTCGGACCCGGTGTCCGGTTATTCAGAGTAGAGGTAAGCTATCAATGCTATTTCAACCTCCGTTACTCTCTTCTTACTCCACTCGCCTTTCGTCCTACTCCAACCTTTAACATAAGCACACTAGCAGTAGATGGCTGCATCTTCTCCTTTCTTCACCGCTCTCAAAGCGTCGGCACGCTTGCTCACTGAAACTGCACTCAGTTGACTCAATTGTGACTAGGCTGGAGTGGCTTTCTCTCTCCACTTGTACTAGCCTCCACACATTGAACTAAGCTCAAAGCTACAGTTTTCAGGTGCTTTCAAACAGTAGCTGTTCTCTTTCCTTCTTTCTTTATAAGCTCTGTCTGAAGCGGCTATCAGGATTCACCATCTGACCTGCACCTGGCTTTGCAGACTCACTGATCTGTGCTCACTCCTAGAGCTTCTCTCCACTCTCCAAGAGAACTAACAACTCTCAACTTTCTGAGGTAACAGCAACAACAAACTAAACTTGCTCTGAGCTCTCTCAGCTCTCAGCTAGACTGAACTCTCTGCTGTCTAGGCATAGACTGTTTGTCTGCTGTGACTTCACCATTCTTATATACTCTAAGAAGGGCTCCCTCTGGTGGCTCTAGGGATTGGTGAAGCTGTGTGAATGAATATCAGGTCTCTTGTGGTGGTTACCTTCAGTGCATCCCTCCGGGAAATAAGATTCCATACACAGCTGGGCTCCACATCTGCACCCCTAGATGAACTAATTGAGAAGTGTAGTTTGTAAACTGGGGTCACTTATGGAGGATTTTGCTGTTGTGGCACCTAAGGGGCTCTGCCAATGTGACATTCCACCCTCAAACCAGTCCAGAAAAATCTGAACTCCAATATGGCGCTTCTTCTCTATATAGTACATATAGGATATCCGTGTAACCAGGAGAAATTGCACAACAAATTGTATAGTGAAAATTCTCTTGTTACCCTTGTAAAAAGGCAAAATTTAAAGCTAAAAAACATTTTTGTGTGAAAAATGTGATTTTTTTTTTATTTTCACGGCTCTACGTTATAAACTTCTGTGAAGTACCTGAAGGTTCAAGGTGCTCACCACACATCTAGATACATTCCTATAGGGACCTAGTTTCCAAAACGTGGTCACTCACGGAGGGGTTCCACTGTGTAGGCACATTAGAGGCTCTTCTAATGTGACATGACACCGCAGACCATTCAATCAAAGTCTGTGTTCCAAAACGTCACTCTTTCCTATCTGAGGCCTGCCGTGCGCAAAAGCAGTAGTATTCCTCCACATATGGGGTATCAATGTACTCAGGTAAATTATACAGCAAATTTCGGGGTTCATTTTCTCCTGTTATCCTTGTGAAAATGCAAAATATGGTGCTAAAAGAACATTCTTGTGGGAAAAATGTGATTTTTTTTTTTATTTTCACAGCAAAACATTATAAACTTCTGTGAAGCACCTAGTGGTTCAAGGTGCTCACCATACATCTAGATAAGTTCCCTGTGGGGTCTAGTTTCCAAAATGGTGTAATTTGTGGGTGGTTTCCACTGTTTGTGCACATCAGGGGCTCTCTAAACGCGACATGGCACCTGCTAATTATTCCAGCAAATTTTACATTCAGTCAAATGGCGCTCCTTCCCTTACGAGCGATACAGTGCGCCCAAACAGTGTTTTTTTCCCCACATATGGGTATCACCAAGGTCAGGAGAAATTGCACAATAAATTTTGGGCTCATTTTATTTCTGTTACCCTTACAAATATAAAAAAAATGGAGTCTAAAGTAACATTTTTGTGAAAAAATGTAAATGTTTATTTTTTCCTTCCACATTCCAAAAATTCCCGTGAAGCACCTGAAGGGTTAATACATTTCTTCAATGTGGTTTTGAGCACCTTGAGGGGTGCAGTGTTTAGAATGGTGTCACTTTTGGGTATATTTTGTCATATAGGTCTTTCAAAGTCACTTGAAATGTAATGTGGTTCCTAAAAAAATGGTTTTGTAAATTTTGCTGGAAAATTGAGAAATTGGTGCTCAATTTTAACCCTTCTAACCTGTTGGAAATATTATTTAATAACTATTTTGTGTGGCATAAAAATTAAAAGTTTAGAAATTGCAAGATTTTCTACATTTTTACCAAACTTCCATTTTTAAGTTACAACTATCATGAAGTGCAATATGTCACGAAAAAACATTTTCAGAATCAGTGGGATCCGTTGAAGTACTCCAGAGTTATTACCACATAAAGTTACACTGGTCAGAATTGTAAAATTTGCAAACAGGCTTGGATGGTAAAGGGGTAATGCTTTGGCATACTAAAATAATGGTGTATTAAATGGTGCGAATGATTAATAAATTTGGCATCAGCTTTTACAACAAGGAAATGTTGCAAAATGAGCACAATCTTGCTTGCAAAAGTAACTCTATATGACTCTCAGAATGTTTAGAGACAAAGTGACAACAAGAATTAGCACTCCCTTCTCTTCTAATAGATGCGCCTTTTCTGGGGCTGCTGTGGGCTGCTATTGGTATGCTGGCTGGGCCAATATCCATGGCCCTCACCAGCCTGAAAATGCCAGCTGCCAGCTGTCTGTTCTAGCTTGGCTGGTTGTCAAAAATGGGGGGGACCCCACACCATTAAATAATTAAAAAATATGGTGTGGGGACCCCTCTATTTTTGATAACTAGCCTTGCTGAAGCTGACAGCTGAGGGTTGCAGGCAGCAACTGTCAGTTTTGCCTGGTTGGTTATCAAAAATACAGGGGAACATTTTTTTATTATTATTTATTTATTTATAGCGCAGGCGGCAGCTGATGAATACTCACATCCGCCACCGCATGCTCTCACTGTTAACAGTTGAATACAATTCACAATATTGTCCCAGCAGCAGGGGACAATGATGTGAGCTGTCTTCACTTCAGCACCCGATGCCGGGGAACAACGCCAACAGCACCACTGATTTCCAGGCGCTGGTAACATGTCATCCTGATGACACATGGATGTAATCTGTGTGTCATCTGTGTGCACGTGTGCGGGACATGCTGCTGCCGGAAATTTTGAAGTCTGAAAGAGACCTTAGTGCACTCGATCATTTACCAAACTTTGGCTGACTTTTGCCGATTTTTAGGGAAAAATATCGAGAATCAAAACACGAATCCGAATGTGCAACATTTGTGCCCAATTTGATATTGGTGAACGTTTTCTGAACATGTTTGCTCATCTCTAAGTTGGAATAGATTGCTATTGCTTATTTTGATGTGGACACCAGCGAAAAAAACGCAGTGAAAAGAAATTCAGTGTTTACACTACGTGGGAACACGGCCTGAATGTTTACCAGACTAGCCAAGATCATTTGTACCAGTGTTGATGGTGATACTGTTCCCACACCCTGGTGCCCCACAGATAGAACACAATGTCCCTTCTGCTGCACATGCAGCATGCGCAGCAAAACACTCACAGTCACTGTTATGTTTCCCTCGGCAGCTGTCACACCGACTCCGCATCTGTGGATCCCATAAATCACTTCGGAGTTGAGGTCTTTTTCCAACAGATTAACTTTACTGGTCAGCAACATATTCATCACATAGGCAGCACAGGTTATACACATAGACATTTTCTTATCTTTCCTTGCCATCCAGGCAGCTCCTATCCTCTCCAACAGCTATGTCTCCCTTTTACTGGCAATCCCTGCCGTATCTCTGGACAGTCTGTGTCCCATCCGTTTCTTTAGCATCACCAGCTCCCTGTCAGACCCTCATCCGGTTCCATTAGGGAAAGATGCCAGGAACGCCATCTCAGCTGCTCCCGTCCCGGTCTTAGATCCTGAATTCCTGAATCCTTCCTGGGGATGGTCCTTTTGAGCTGGTGCCCGACTGTACACTTCCCTGCCTGGGGCCCCTTACTGCCATCACAGCTTTAGCCCCACCGCCGTCTATCGTCTGCGTCACTATTCCTCACATCTCGCCGTGGGCAGGCTGCCGGGCTTCTGCCTCTAATCAGGAAGTCCCTCTCCTATATCCCTGTGGCTCTGCCCCACTCTGAGGCTCCTACCAGCTGCCTAACCCCTGTGCTGCCTGTACCTTTTTACACTTCTATGCTATCCTATCTCTATGATGCCCCCCCTCTACTCTATTCCCCTATGGTCCTATGCTATGTCCTAATCTATCCCTAAGCTTAAGCACAATACATAACAAATGCACCACATTACAGAACATGACAGTAACAATAGGAAACCGCACATTACATTAATGAACGCCGAGGTACCGAGGTACCGCACGTTGTCGTGTGAACAGCGTCCAGTAGAGAGAAGGCACGTGAGGGTCCCCGCCACCTCCTTACATTGATACTACATTGAGTGGAGTTTTTTCTAATTGCTTGCCATATGGGCACCACTTCCCACAGCGAATGGGCTTTATCTCATGTAAGCATTGACGGACATATCAGTAATTGTAGTATAATATGCACATATGATACATACAGGAAAGATGTGTATCTTTGTACCGTGTTAGCCAGTAGACAGAAAAATATTTAGAATTGAGAGTCCTCAGTGGTTGATAGTATCTTTTAATGGCTAACTGAAAAGATGGTAACAAATTGCTGTAGTCTCGAAAGCTTGCAATTTGTTACCATCTTTTCAGTTAGCCATTAAAAGGTATCAACCACTGAGGACTCTCAATTGTAAATATTTTTCATATGATGCATAGTAACTTGAAAAGCATGCTGTGCCACAGACTAACGTTTTACCATTTATCCATTTTTTGCTTAATATGACTGCAACCTGGCTCGGAGCAGTGGCCGTGGGTGAGGCACTCGTCTTCAGCGCCAGTGCACATTCCATGAAAGTGGGGATCTTTGTTGAGTGTTGGGACTTGTGATGTGAGGGCGCTATGCCTGTGCTGGTTGTAGCTAGCCAGTGTTGTGGGCTTACCAGGACCGGAAGTCTCACAGTTCAATGAGGAAGATCACCATTCCAAAATAAACTCTTTACTGAATAGTAACTTAGTAAGGGTTACATTATATACAAAGGTTAGTGGGTACAGCATATTATGGACATTTCCTTTACAGTACGAAGTTTTATTCCACACAGCATCCTTCCTCTGTAGTATACTCCAGGCAGGGCCGGCTCCAGGTTTTTATGGGCCCCGGGCGAA
>VIAB01001393.1:216821-227117 GCA_009801035.1 Oophaga pumilio
CGGCACTTGCCCGGGTAGGCCGGGTGCTGACGCCGGCCCTGACTCCAGGGCTTTCAAGGTACACTGTTCCTCCCTACTTTGCCACAACCTTGCTTTAACACTACATTTCTGATTCACAAATTTCCTTTACTTGCTCAGCAATTTCGTGTCTTATTTCTTCCCCTACTGGCGCCCTTTATCTACCATGTGGGACCTTTCACTAATACCCATCTTTCAGTCCTGCTAAGACCCGTTACCTTCTGTGTGAGAAGCTCAAGGTCTCATGGCTAAGCGTCCTCTGTCTTGTCAGTCACTTTTCCTCAGGATCACGCTATCCCTCCTTCTTCAGTCTCTCTCACCCAGGGTCACCCTCTTATTGCAGCACTGCTCACTTCACACTCCAAACACTATCTGACTTCCTAGCAGGAAGCAGTCACTCACCCTAACACTAGCGCCTCCTACTTTGTTCTAGTCTCAAACAGTAACTATATCTTACCCTATAGTCACTATCTACATATCTGTACCTTACACTTTCACATTACCAACATTACCTATAACACTGCTACATGCTATGCATTTTACATTATACTATAAATACCTAGCACATTCTATACATTATAGCACCATTCACATCACACAGCATTTACAGAAGTCACATGACACACTTCACACTGACGCCATTGGTGTCTTCATGGGTAGAAATGCTACCGCACAGTCCAACTACCTTATATGATGACGTGCTGTTCACATTACAACAGTAACCCTACAGTGGTACCACTACGACTAATGCTATATTGTGTTTATTATTTTATTTTGTGTTATTGCAATTCTTCAGTGTTGAGATAATAGGTTTATTTAATGAAGAAGATTTATCAAGTGTGGACTATTTTACATACCTTCTGTGTATACATTTTCATGTGATTTTAAGAAATCATTGACTTTATTCTAAATATACCGTACTTTCCTTTATTTTTTAATCATTTTTTCACATGATTGTCCATTGTTTGCTACATATATTATGCTCCTTACTATTGTCCAGTAGATCCATGGACATCTCTAAGATGACTGCACACTGGTGACTTCTTGATCAACTGTAAGATAAAAAATAAATGTAAATATATGAAAAATACTACTAATTTGGTGGTGTTGAAGCTTCTGATCATAATACAAAGTGTGTAGCAAAGACCCCCTACTGCCATGTGCCATTTATAATATTAGTACTTTTTCTGGGCCCCCTCAGGCAATAGGGCGATGGTGTATCTGCGACCTCTTCGTGCTTTATAGCTACGTTCATGCATCTAATATAAATGCATATGGTGTGTCACACTCTCTCTTCATTCCAGATGTGTAGCGAAAAGGTTTACAACATGTCTGATATTGTTCTGTGGTCTTGTATGGCAAATGTGCACACTAACTGGATGGAGTGGGCTCAAATAACTCGAGTGCCTGCTTTATTTTAAAGGTATGTTCACACTACATCTTTTTCTGGCAGCTGAAAATATCTTTGTAAAGTGGAGGACACTCCAAGAAACTCTCCTTTTCTTTGGAATTTTGTAAATCCAAAGAGTCTTTTGCTAGTGTTTTCTTGATTGTTTTTTTGGGTGTTTTCCTGTGGGTTTTTTCTCTGATGTTTTTTAGACCTTTTTTACATGTGTAAAGAAATTCAGAAAATGCTTGTGTTTTTCTCAGCACAGACGTTGGAAAAAATGCTTAATAAATACCATTTTTTTAGCCTTCTCCTTGACTTGAATTGTAAAGTATGAAGCATCTTCCTTGTGAAAAACGTCAGAAGAATGTACAGAAAAATATTTAGAGTTGAGAGTCCTCAGTGGTTGATAGCTTTTAATGGCTAACTGAAAAGATGGTAACAAATTGCAAGCTTTCGAGACTACTCAGGTCTCTTCATCAGGCTGAACTAATACAAAATCTATTTTTCTATCTACTGGCTAACACGGTACGAAGATATACATCTTTACTGTAGAAGAATGTACATTACTTCTTTTAAACACTTGGCGGCTTTTGAAAGCCTGAAGCATTTAAAATAAGCTCAGAAGCCAGACCATGTGAGCAGAAAGTAATGTTTGTTTAGAAATGAAGAAGTTCATTTTCTGAAGCATTTTTTAGGGATTTTTGCTGTGTTTTCTGCACAAAAAATTGCAGAAAAAGACGCAGTTTGGACATATCTTAAATCTACATCAAAGAGTAACTGCTGTGATTTTATCTATGGCAGCTCTGATCGCGACAGTTTAACTTCATAGTAGATGCTGTCAATCGGGACAGTGACACTTAGGAGATTAGGGGGACAATCACTTCCGAAACCTAAATCCCCCTCTTCCTCCCTTGACAGGATCACGGGGTGCCAACAGGTTGTCAATTTTTACAGTATTGCAGCGTATTGTATCACATTATTACAGTGTATCAAAATATCATCGATTCATGTCCCATAAGGAGACTTATAAAAATGTAGAAGAAAAAAAAACATTAAAAAAACAAATAAGTTGAAATCAAAATTGTAATGTAAATAGAGAAATCTAAAAAATATTTTAAAAAAAACATATTGGCATCACTGTGTGCAATCTAATAAAATGTAGAAATATTTATCCCATCTGGAGGGAAACAAACGCCAAACAAAAAATAATTAAAAATGGCGGAATCTGTGTTTTTTGGTCACATCAACTCCCCAAAGAAATGAAAGTTAAAGACATCAGTAAGTCTTATAGACCAAAAAATTGTAGCAATAAAATCTATAGCTCACTTCACAAAACATCAAACCCTCTTGTAACTCTGTCAATTTAAAAATAAAAGTTACAGCCTTCAGAATATGGCAAATTTAAGTAATTTTTTTTTCAGGGTTTTCTTTTTTACGTTATAAATAAAATAAAATCTCTACAAATTAGGTATCTCCTTGATGTACCGACTCCTAGAACAAAGTTACTAGGTCATTTTTACAGTCAAATAAATGTTGTAAAAATAACAGTCCAAAACATAACAGCAGAATTGCTGTTCTTTTTTTTCAAATCTACCTATTTGAGATTTTTTCTTGGTTTTAGTTCATTATACTGTAAAATGAATGATGTAATTGAAAACTACAACTCATTCCACTAAAAGCAAGCCCTTCTATGGCTATTTAAACCGAAAAATAAAAAGTTTTGAATATTGGAATATCGGGGGTGAATAGCAACAACACAAAAAATGACAACAACACTAAAATAAGAAAAAATCATGTGGTTCAGGGAAGTAAGCTGGGAACGATTTATTCACCTCCCATCATTATGAACATGTGCGTGTGTATGAGGTTGTCAGGGGGAATAGCTGTCGTCCAGATGAGTATTCCGATGACCGTTTTTCTGATCTGTATGGCCAGTTCTATGCATATTTTTATTTCTCATCTTGAGCGCATTGCTTTTGTTTTTTTCTTCTACGTGCACAACCCGTAACTCTCCCTCTCAGCATTTCTCCTGTGCCAACACTTAGCGCATGCAAAGATAAAAGGTGATGGTAAGTATTTTACTGTTACAATGTATTTAATCTACAGTTCCCTTCTGTTGGACCTGAGCCAAGCAATTAAGAGGAGGAATACGGTCATAGAGAATATGTTTTGGCTAGGAAGATCCTATAAAGGTCTTTTACTTGGGATGACTGGCTTGTTCAGGACACAAATGCTACTCGTAGAGGAAGAAAAAGATGACAGAAAATTCCAATATTGTTCTATTAAAGAAAAATAAGATGACTTGGGTCAATGAAGAAAACACGTTTTATTCTGGGACTAATGTCTGAAGTGACATGATTGATGAGGTGTCTTTGATTTCAAGGGACATCACAGTTATCAAGCTGCTTACTTTACTTTATTGGATTTTTCTCAGTAGCTCTGTCTTTGCTGAGAGCCCCGTGTTCCTACTTTCTCATGCAGTGCCTCATTCCTGATTCACCCTCTCCAGCTCTCTTCGTCTTCTTGCCCTCTGGCTGAGTGTTACATACTGTGACAGCTCTGGCTGGACGCAGTCATATAATTTACATCACTCTGCTGATCTCCCTCTCCCCTTTCTTTCATTCTTTATAGGCCAGATGGGATGGTCAGTCTGCTTCCTTCTACCCCCTCATTTGTATCCTTGTCTCTATCCTGTCCATCACAATACGTAAACCTATTTCATCTGCGTCGGCACAGTCTCAACCATAATTCTTTCTTTCTCATTAAAACATTTAATGTACATCAGCACAACTCAATTACCAAACATGTAGCAAGCAGGTTTTCTCATTAATTCTATCATTGTCACATTAACAGTTATCATAGCTCACAAGAAAGAGCTAAAATAGCTCTACTCTAGGCAACAGCATAACACATAGCAATAAGAGTCCAGGCAACCATGTACAGAGACGGGAACAGCGTGGGGTTAGTGGTGGGGAGGTAAAACACTTAGTCCTGGCCTATAGGAAATCTGTCACGGTGTTTAGTGTAATTAAACCAAAAACATGGCCATATAGCTTATAGAAGTTCCTGTATACCTGTATGGGTGCCAAATAGTGATGTATGAGTATGTTCATTACTTGGGTTTTTCCGAGCATTTGGGCATGCTCGAAGATTTAGTATTATTACAGAAAGGGGCCAGGATGGTGGATATTATTACAAGAAACGGCCAAGACAGGCGATATTATTACAGGAAGTTGCCAGGATTGGGGACATTAATGCATGGAGGGTGAACATGTATATCTTTATAGGATCTAGAATGCTAAAGGGCCCGTACATCTGACCATTATGCAGATGGGATCCCAGGTACACATTTTTCACAGGGCCCATTAGACGTTGTTTTCACCACTGCCCTGAGGTCTCCAAAATCAGCATATTATGTGCATGTAATATAGGACTAGGGTAACGTTCAACAGGTTGTATTACAGTAGGTGAAAAAGTCAAAGTTTCAAAAGTCAAATAACTAAAAACACGCGTAAATACATGATTGGACAGTAGTGTAACTTCTAGCTTTCATTCTCCAGAGGTACATATGAACAAAAAGGCGTACTAGATATTTGCACCACCGATGTCATCACTTTACTGCCATGCTACATCCACATTCTTTTCTTCTGTCAACATACTATATAATTGTACACAATCGCTGAGCTGTAGTCCTTTCTCCTGTGTAACTTATGATCCATCGCACTTTCATTCATGCTGAAGCATTTATTGTTTTATTCTGTGTACGTGTCTTTGAACCATGGGAAGAACCTGGAAGAACTTGATGAAATCCACATCAGAATCAGAGAGTGCACAGATCCCTTCACACTGTATTCTAGGTTGGAATTAAACTTAAAACCCCAGGCAACAGTGCTAACCACTCTGCCAGCATGATGACCATTACTGCATTGCCTGCTAGCTGTTAAATCCACAAATGTACACATCAGCCTAAAGAGAGAGAACGTTTGAAACAAATCAGCATTATTTTGTCTTCTCACAAATATTGCTGTGTTTTGGTTGGCGGCAAATCTACAAAGCTTAAGTGAGACTTAATGATTATTGGTTTACCGTGTAAGGGAACTGATCTGATTGTATTCTATCTATTCCTGCAGTACGCATATAGGCTTTATGAATGTAATATAACACAACTTGAAAATTAATTTGGCTTTATGGCTCATCATATTCCCAATATTGCATTGTGTGCTTGGACATATACAGTATGTAGCCACAGACATAACTGTATCATCTCTTCTTGTACATACCATGTTCTATTTATAATGAAGTTGTCCTACTATGTGGTAGTGCCGCCTTGGGCATTAGGATCTAGGAGCGAACACTGCACCCCTTAATGCGGCACCTTATTACGTATTGCGCCATCACTTTTATTTAAAAAAGCGCACCCATTAAAGTTTTAATACTCCTAATGTATTGCAATCATCATATTATATAGGACTGTGTACTTACAATTGCTCATTTTGCCTTTCTACCCATCTAATTCTTCTCTTTTCTCTGCTCTATGTAGAAAAGGGAAATCTCTTGTCCCTGCATTTATCATTCCCATCTTCAACTCCTGACCCAGCTGCTCCCTCCTCTCCCTTTCCAGGGACTTTTACAGTGACTCATGAATCATACAGGGAAAATTTACCTCCTGTTTGGTCCTGTAGAGCTTAGAAGGATTCAGCTAGTTAGTTTTTAATTATGTGATTTCATAGACCTAATGGAAAAGAGAAGAAATAGCTGGGTAGAAAGGCAAAATGAGAAATTGTAAGTACACAACGCTATATAATATGATGACTGCAATATATTAAGAGGATAAAAAACTTTGATGGGAGTACTTCTTTACTTCTATACCAGGGTTCCCCAACTCCAGTCCCCAAGGCCCACCAACAGATCATGTTTTCAGGATTTCCTTTGTATTGCACAGGTGATGCAATTATAACCTGGGTAATACTAAGGAGATCCTGAAAACATGACCTGTTGGTGGGCCTTGAGGACTGGAGTTGGGGACCCCTGCTCTATACAACCTATAACAATGACGTATCTATATGTCATAGGTCGCCTCTCCCTCGTTGATGCAGACTCCGGCGCTGAGCCCGCATGTTTTCAGGCACATCACAGCTGATTTTATCAGCTGACATGAGTCCCTAACAGCAACTAGTGAATTGCAATCCACCCGTGGCTGTTAACATGTTAAATGCCGCTGTCATGCCCGCGCCGGAAGCGCGTAACTAACCCTGCCAATCAGCACACCCTTCATATGATCGCGTGGTGCCGATGGGTTGGTATGACAACCGTGGGTCTGCAAGAGACCTCCTTGGTGAGGTCCTTCAAAAACCGTGTGCAAGTGTACCTACTAAAACTGATGAAGGTAAAGGACAGTCACACAAAATATTGATTTGATTTAGAGTTCTCGTGTTCATTCACTTCACATTTTATTACTTGATAAGAATAAACTATTAACACTTCTATTTTTAAAGCTTAATTACTTTGCAGCATTTTTTCCAAACCTGCCTAAAATTTGTGCACGGTACTATACGACATCATATTATTCTACATCTGTTCCTTGAAAGCATCATTTTTTTCGCCATCTTTTCTTTCCTTTTAACTCTACTTTCCTGTATCTCCAGTGTCAATACCAGTAGACATGAAATCTTCTCAGACTGATCCATCCTCTATTAATCCCCTGATCAATAGTAGCATCAATCACATTCTATATCCCACTGCTCCCTTTCTTCGTGGGATAATTAACTTGTTCCTCACTGGACCTTCAGACTTGGCTGCAGGTAATCTTGGCTGCATTTTAATCATTGTTTGCAGTGAGCTTCACATAGATACGAGATTATTGTTACACGTCAAATTCGACACCAATCTGTCACAACAGTGGCTATCAGGTCATATACAGTCATTGGATAGTATAGCGTTTTATGCCCGTTCTTGCACGGTGCTGAATTTGCTAAATATTAGGATAGATAAACCCTGATTACAGGGTTATAATTTAGGTTAAATCGGTATTAATTAGACACCTTTATGCAATAATCATTATAGCTACAACATTCATAGAGGAATACAATGTTGTAAATTATTAGCAATGCCCAATATGAGGTGCCTTGTTTTACAGTTTAAATATAAAACATAGAATTAGGTATAAGGGAAACATAAAATTAAATCAAGACAAAAGAACCAGGGGAGGAGGACAGTGAGAGCGGAGAGTGCATTTATTAGATGCAGCAGTAAGTCATGAAGGTCACTGGTAGTGATCACATAAGAAGGACCAGCGGTAATTTCTGGGGTCATGTAGTAGGGTAGCTGTATAGGGTGAGGAATCCATCCCTCTGCCCTATATGAACTCGTGCAGAATCCCTATAGGAAGTCCACTGGAGCACTTGAATATAGAAATCAGAATATATGCATAGCTTATGCTGCAGCAATATTCTTCATCTTCCATACACATCATATAACATAAGTCATCTGCTGGGAAGGGGGGCGGATTTCTAAAGTCTGGGAATAACGATTTTCATTGCTAATAAAAAAGCACCTAAATACATTTCATTTAATTAAATTTATGGGACCTGGAAGGATGACAGAAGTGCCATTTCAAGAGTCAACATGACACTGGTAAAGTGTATTAAAGCCAGGTTGTAATTTATATCTGACCTTGTAGCTGTATTTTATACTTGAAGACATGGGGTGTACATCTTTATAGACCAGCATTACCAGGCAGAGCTGCTGTTCAAGAGCTTGTGGATTTGGGTGACATCCTATGTGGTAGTCAGAGTGGTTATAATATTGATTGTTTTTCCCAGAAACACATATAACTAAGAAGCGACTGAATGGAATTTCTAGCAACTCAGCCAAAGCTGACGTACATAGAAATTTAAAATTTTTGGAAAAATATTAAAGTTTCAGAGTTTTCAGTGGTTAATACCTTTTAGTGGCTAACTAAACAGATATGTGAGGAAAACGGCACCGACTGCCACACGGTAGCCCGAGGTATCACGGCTTATGATCCCACCGCTGTCACCAAGGTGACGATAAAACACACACACGACGGCTGCTGCCGTCCGACCCAATGTGTCAGGAATAATCTGCAGGGATTTATATTTATCCCACTACCCAGTTCCACTTAGGAACTTGCAGCTCTCCGGCGCCCCCATTACCCTCAGGTCAGTCAGGGAACTGCACCTAGGATAATTAGTCGCCAGACGGGCCGCTTGGACGTGTACTGGCTATTGGGCACGCTGCAGTGAGGGAATTATAATTACTCCGGGCCGCAGCCAGGCAATACACTTATAAAACCCGCTCCGTCACTGCCAACGCCACCCAATAGGTCAGCCCTTTACACACTAACTGCCACCAGCCTCTGGGTCTAGAATGTGGGGCAGAGGCCACCCCAATTTAGTAGCGTAGTTACTTCAGGCACGTGCTGATTCGTTTATAGAGCAGGAGAAACAAACTAGTAAATTTTATATCTTTACTCCAAAAAGGTTTGACAGTGTTTATAAAGTTTTAAAGCAAGATTTTACAAAAGGGGAGACAATCGAAATATGTACAATACGGTTACAGAAAATAAAAGGGGTTAACATAAGGAAGATCAACTTACAGTTCTTAGATCATAGTAGGCAAGCCATGCGGTCGGGGGATGGGTGACACATCATAATGCATCACAGAGGTGCCCTACGTCTGGTGTCCAGAACAGATCTGAGGCAAGATTACCTGGCCCTGCCTTATAGATCTGTGGCCGTGACATCATAAACGGGGTGGAGTTACCAGGGTCCTCCTCTTGCTCTAAGTGGTAATCTTAGTTCAGAAAACTCATAACTATCATAACTTAGAGATGGAGTCTCTTACAGTGATGCGCAGTGTACCACTGTACTCCACAAGACGTTGGCATGCATTTAAGTCTAAACGCAGAGTGCCTGGGTGGATCGGCTGAGCAGGAATCTGTGTCTTAGTATCACGAGTATATACAGTAACTATTTTGTGCGATATGACTCTCTGATTTAAGGGTACAAATATTAAAAGTTTGAAAATTGCAAAATTTCTGTTTTTTTCATAAATAAACGCAAGTCATATCGAAGACATTTTACCACTAACACGAAGTACAATATATCACGAAAAACACTCTCAAAATCAGTGGGATCCGTTGAAGCGTTCCAGAGCTATAACCTCATAAAGTGACAGTGGTCAGAATTGTAAAAATTGACTTGGTTATTAAGTACCAAATTGGCTCTGTCACTAAGGGGTTGAAAGGTATCAACTACTGAGGACTCTCAAATTTTAATATTTTTTTAACTACTGGCTAACACAAATCAAAGATTTTTTTAAATTTATTTTTGGAACAATACTGTTGGCATTGCATATGGAAACAGCATTCTAACGCTTGATACCCAAGCAAAAAAGGTAAAGTCTGTTAGTTCTTGTAAGATGGTAGATCCACAGAGACTTCAGAACAAGACAAGGAATGTATGTAAACAGGTCTCTTTTATTTATTGAGATTGTCTGGTTTACCTGTTTGGAGTCCTTATTTATTAACTAAAATGGAGAATGTTAATCAGGTAGTTTGCGCACATAAGAAACTAAAAAGCACAAGGGGAAATAATAGCAAACTAGTAAATATATTTGGAAAAAGACTGCAATAAATCAATAAAAAACACTCTGTCAATGGAAAAATTCAATACAGATAAAAGCATAGTATTGCACTGGAGGTATATTCCACTAAGCCCCGTGGGAAAAGGTGGTTAGGAAAGCCTATGCTTAATGAAAGTTGTCCCAAGATGAGTAGATGGGCGATTGACACATATATGTGCATAAGCTTACGTATATTAGCTACTGCTGAAGATTTTGCCTCCTTTTTCAAGCAGAAGATTGAT
>VIAB01001394.1:77111-97784 GCA_009801035.1 Oophaga pumilio
TATTTTAAACCCAATTTCTTTTATTTTTACAAGGGTAACAGGAGAAAATGGACCACAAAAATTTGTTGTGCAATTTCTCCTGAGTATGCAGATGCACAATATTTGGAGGAAAACTATTGTTTAGGTGCACAGCAGGGCTCAGAAAGAAAGGAGCGTCTTTTGACTTTTTGAATGCAAAATTTGCTGGAAACATTAGCGGACACCATGTCACATTTGGAGAGCCCCTGATGTGCCTAAACAGTGGAAAACCCCCACAAGTGACCCCATTTTGGAAACTAGATCCCTCAAGGAACTTTTCTAGGTGTGTCCTGAGCACCTTGAACCCCCAGGTGCTTCACAGAAGTTTACAACGTAGAGCTGTGAAAATAAAAAAAAATCAGATTTTTCCCACAAAATGTTTTCAGCCCCCAATTTTTTATTTTCACAAGGGTAACAGGAGAAAATGAACCCCAAAATTTGTTGTGCAATTTCTCTTGATTATGCCGATACCCCATATGAGGGGGAAAACTATTCTTTGGGCGTACGCCAGGGCTCAGAAAGGAAGGTGTGATGCAGATTTTGATGGAATGGTCTGTGGGTTTCATGTCGTGTTTGGAGAGACCCTGATGTGCCTAAACAGTGGAAATCCCCCACAAGTGTATAAATTTTGGAAACTAGACCCCTCAAAGAATATATCTAAACATGTGGTGAGCACCTTGAACACAGGTGCTTCACAAAATGTTACAATGTTGATCTGTGAAAATAAAAAAAAATATTTTGCTGACAAAATATTGTTTTAGCCCCAAATCATTTCATTTTCACCTGGATAGCAGGAGAAAATGGACCCCAATAATTGTAGTGCAATTTCTCCTGAGCAGACTGACACCCCATATGTGGTCTAAAACTACTTTAGAGGCAAAGATGCGCCATATTGGAGCACAGATTTTTCTTTACTGGTTTGAAGGTGCCATGTTACATTGGAAGAGCCCCTGAGGTACAAAAACAGCAGAACCCACATCTCAATAAATTCATCTAGGGCTGCAGTGATCATATTGACACCACAGGTGTGTCACATAATTTTATACCATTGGGCAGTGAAGAAAAAATAATTACATTTTTACCAATAAAATTTTGTTTTAGCACCACATTTTACATTTTTACACTGGGAAATAGGTAAAAATGGCACCAAAGTTTGTCTCACAATTTCTGCTGAATGTAGAAATACCCCATATGTGGATGTTTAGTACTGCTTAGCCATGTGGCGAAACTCGGGATAGGCGGAGAGCTATTTGCCTCCTGGAGCGCAGATTTTCCTTGAATAGTTTGCGGACTCCATATACACAGCCCCTAATTGCTGGAAGAGCAGAATCCCCCCTCAAGTGACCCCATTTTGGAAATTATACCCCTTTAGGAATCTATCTACAAGTGTAGTACGATTTTGACACCACGGGTATTTTCCAGAAACAAGCAGCAGTGGATGTTGCTGAGTGAAAATTTCCAACTGCCATTGTAGTGCCCAGTATGTTGTAGTCACCAGTATGTTGTAGTGCCCAGCTCATGCTTCTGGAGACATGCATCTGTAAATTAGGCGGGCTGTCATTGCTACAGAAATGCCAAACATGTGGACGTTAAAAGTGGTTTAGGCACACTTTGGGGCTCAGAGGGAAGTGGGCATTTGGATTTGGGAGAGCAGAATTTGCTGAATTTCTTTTGGGGGGCAAGGAGCTATACCGCTCTTCCAGACCCTTAGTACTAACAGTAATGTGAAAGACACCTATATTTTCATTAATAGATGATGAACCTTAGTGGGGACTTGCTTTTTTGTGGATTGAGTTGAAGCTTTTATTGGGAACATTTTACATAACGTTTGGGATCACATTTATCTACGCTGAGCACTTATAACAGGGTTTCCATCTAAATCTCTGACATGATTCAGATGAAACACACGAGGGAGCCACTTACTATAATGAGGCAGCAGAGTTAATCTGGACTCTGTCCTTTGTTCAGTGGTGTCCTTCTTTTCACAAGTGCACAAAACTGTGGAGGACAGCGCTTTTATGCATGCCTAAAAAGACGGACACCACCATCACAGGTCAGACGGCGTCCACAATGACTCCATCTGTCTCATTTTAGGGAATCTTTGGCTGGTCCTTCAGTCTGAATCACGAATTTCAGGGATTTACATGGAAACTCCACAGTAAGAGCTCAGTGTACAGCGCAGGATAAATATGTGCCGAGCCTTACTGCGATCTTTGGGAGGTAGAATGAAAAAATGAACAGCAGATGAAGAATTGGTTTTATTTATTTTTTACGTCTTCCCTCATGCGATATAAGTGATTCGATGATTTTACTCTTTTATATATCAGCTGACAGAGTCATGTGAGGGCTTATTTTTTGTGGGACGAGTTGACATTTTTATTGGTGCCATTTTCAAGCAAATTAAATTTGTAGATCGCTTTCTATTCTGATTTCTGAGAGGCAGAAAAAAAAAAAACAGTAATTCAGTAAGGTTTTATATTTTTACTTTTTTATGCCGTTCTGCATGTGGTAAAATTGATAAGGTAGCTTTATTCTACGGGTCAGTACGATTACAGCAATGCCACATTTATATCTTTTTTTATGTTTTGGCGCTTTTACACAATAAAAAGTATTTTATAAAAAAAAAAATAATTATTTGCATGGAGTTTTTCTGAGAGCTATAACTTTTTATTTTTCCACTGATGAAGCTGTATGACATCTTGTTTTTTGGGGGGACAAGAGGGCATTTTTAGATATACCTTATTTATTTACATTTGTTCGCTTTGATTGCGTTTTATTCCACTTTTTGCTGGTGGTATGATGAGAAAGCATAGTTTTTTTGCCTCATTTTTTATTTATTTTTCTACAGTGTACAGTGAAGGGGTTAACTAGTAGGACAGTTTTATAGGTTGGGTCATTCCAGAAGCAGCAATACCAAATATTTAAGTAGTTTCTTTGTGTATTTTTGTTTTTACATAAATACATGTATTTATTGGATTAATATGTTTTCTTTTTTGGTTCTTTATTTTGTGATTTTTTAAAAATATTTTTACAATTTCTAATATCTTTTTTATTTTTACTTTTTTACCCTGTCCAAGTATGGGACACCAAATTTCCCTGCCCTGATTGCTGATCTAATACTCTGCAATGCTTTTGCATTGCAGGGCATTATTTCTGTGCATCATAGGCAGGGAAGACACGTGTCAGCTTCTGCTTATGGGCCACCATTCCTGGGTGACTCTGTGGCCATCTTTACCATGGAGACCATCGGCACAATGCAATCGTAAGCGCGTTGTGCCGATGGGAGAAAAGAGGTAGCTCCCTTCCACTGCGATACCCATCGATATCGCTGCCACTATTGACAGCAGCATCAGAGGAATTAAATGCCCGCTATTGGTGCTAGCACCGACCATGGGCATTTGATCACTGCAGCGCTCAGTGTAAGCCCATGTGATCGTGAGAAAGTATATGTACAGGGGGCATGGTGGAAGATGCACCAAAAAGCACCATCATTTTGAAACATAAATTGGTTGAAAAGTAAGCCAACCAAAAGTGCTGTATAGTTAGACAAAAACGTGATCTACTTAAAAAATAATAAATTCACTGGTCTCTGTTGAGCTAGCGGAAGGGTTTTCATTACTAGTACCTCATGCAACCACTGCCGCTAATCACTGGCACTGAGACTACTGAGCCCAGGGATTGGCCGCAGCAGTAATGTGCTGTAGATGGGCCGTCAGTACTGCACCTATGTCAACAAAGACAAACGGAAAAGCAACGCAGCAGCAGAAGGGTAACAATGCTGATTTTGTCATTTTCAAGCAGATCAGACATGAAACAAGATAACCCCTTAAAAGACAATCTGTCATGTCAAAAAATGTTATTAACTTCCCTTAATCTGCAGATTAATAGTGTCCTACAGCTGCTGTAACCACGCTTGGACACTGACAGCCAGCTTAGCCAGGCCATGGTTACAGCCGCTGCTCACAATATACTCAGCGGTGACTGAAGCTGCGCCGGCTGTATAGCGATGACTGAAAGCTGGAGGCTGCTGGCAGGAATAAAGTTAATTTCCTCCCTGCAGCCAGGCTCTCAGTGCCGCAGACGTACGGCTTCAGAACCCTATTAACCTGGAAATTAACCCCATATCTGCAGGTTAATAGCGTTTTTTTTTACATGACAAGTTCCCTTTGTATAACCACATCAGCTAATTATTACTTGGGATATCAAATGTAGGTAGATGTTACATTTTTTATAGGGAATCTATCACCTATAATTTTTTTACGAATTAAAAAAGAACATTTATTGGTATCTAGTTTAATATTTATTTTAATTTTCTAATTGAAGTTTTTGTTATTCTTCTTTTCTTTCCATAATAATGAGAGCAGCCATCTTGCCTCAGCTGTTGTTGACAGCATTTAGTGAATGTCTGTAAAGCGCTGTGGAATTAATGGCGCAATATAAATGAGTAAAATAAATAAAATGCGCTTTACAGATGAATCATTGACTTGAATGCATTTATGGCCATTGCTATGACTGTTATAGGCTTTTCTAGTCATGCTCTGTGACCTATGCAGAGGACATTTGGAAGAGAGTGGGTGGCCATCACCGATTGTTAATGGTGATCCTGTTTTAATAATATATAGGTGATACTTTCATTGTAATCCTACCTGTGATAATAGTGAGGTGATTACTGAGAAAAAACCTCTGCAGAACATGAAGGGACAATCTATTATGATGCAAAGTGACTAGAGTAAGGTAAGTGTATTAATTTAAAATATATAGTAATATAAAAACTAAAAACAAAAATCAACAAAAATTATTACAAAATGTATACCATAAAAACTTTGATTAGCCGTAGTAATTACTGAATGTTCATAAAGAGCATCCTGAATACTCTGTCCTCATGAACCAACATTGAACTTTTTTGTGATTTAATAAACTATTTTTTATTGCCATATTTTATGTCTCACCTGTTTATGAGGTACTGCTCAGATAAATAACACTGTAGTCTTGTGGTGACGATGCACATCGGTGACATCATGCTATCTCCACTTGTGCAATTGACTCCATCCCTTCCCAACTTCTCTCAAACCTCAACACCCTGCTTTTCCCAGTCCTAACCCATCACTTCAACCTATAATTAACCTCTAGTGTCTTCCCTTCCACTATCAAACATGCAACCATCACTCTTATTCTGAAGAAGCCATCCTTTGACTCTCTCGCTTCAAAGCGCCTTGAAAAGCACCTCCACATTATGCTTTCCTCTCACCTCTTTACCAGCTCACTGTTTGACAACCTACAATTCAGTATCCATCCCCATCACTTCACGGACACTGCCCTAACCAAAATCACTAATGACTTACTAGTCATCAAGGTTAACAGACAATATTTTATACTCTTACTTCTAGACCTGTCTTCTGCCTTTGACACAGTCAGCCACTTCCTTCTTCTACAGATCCTCTCTTCCCTAGGTATCAAAGACCTTGCCCTATCATGGATCTCCTCATATCTTACTAACCGCACATTTAGAGTCTCCCACTCCCATACTATCTCCTCATCCACCCTCTCTCTGTTGTCCCTCAACTCTCTGTTCTGGGATCCCCTACTTTTCTCCCTCTATACTTTTGGCCTGGGACAACCCATAAAGTTCCATGACTTCTAAATCCACCTATAGGCTGACAACACTCAAATTTACCTTTCTGGCACAGATGTCACCTTCCTGCTGTCCATGAATCCTAAGGTGTTTATCAGCAATAGCCTCCTTCTTCACATCACTCTCCCTAAAACAAAACCAAATTAATCATCTTTACTCCATCTCACTCAGCCCCTGTACTTGATCTATCACTTTAATTGACACCACACTTTCTATGTATCACAAATCTGCTGCCTCAGAGTAAAGGGTATGCCACACTAAACAACATCGCTAACGGGATCGCTAAAAAACGTCACTATTTAGCGATCCCGTTAGCGATGTTGTTGTGTGCGGCATCTACCAGCGACGTGGCCCCTGCTGTGATCTCGTTCATCACAGCGATCGTTCCGGACCCTATTTTTATCGTCGGCGTCCCGCTGGCGTCCCGCTGGTAAGTATATATCGCTGAGTGTGGCACCTTTTTTTAGCGATTTAGCGGTACAAAAGTACCGCTAAAGTCGTTAAGGAGATCGCTAACCGCGATAGCGTCCTTAACGACATCGCTAAATTAGGCTGCTACTAGCGATATTAAAACGATCCCGCTAGCGATCTCATTAGTATGCGATGTTAACGAGATCGCTAGCGGGATTGTTTAGTGTGGCATACCCTTAACTCTTGACTCTGCCCTGTCTTTAAAAGCCCACATCCAAGCCCTAACCACCTCATGCTGCCTCTAAATCAAACATATGTTAAGAATCATCCTTTCTTCAACCCCAAAACTACTAAAACTATTCGCCTCCAAAACTAACATTCTTGCGCCTCTCCAGTCTGTCCTTAACTATGCTATTGGATAATACACTTTTCTCCCTGCTACTCCTCTGCAAATCCATTCATTGGTTTGCAATTCCCCAGTTAAGCCAGTTTAACCTCCTTATATAGACTTTTAAGGCTGACAATAATCTGCCTCCTCCATACCTCTCCAAACTAATCTCCCAGTACGCTCCCACACAATCTCTGGTCCTCATATAAGAACTCCTTCTCTCTTCTGTGCTAATAAGTTCCTCACAATATCATATTGCCTCCAAGACTTCTTCTCAGCATCCCCCATCCTCTGGAATTCAGTGCTCCATCACGTCCTATTGTCTCTCACATTTGGAATCTTCCAGTAAATACTCTGAAAACTCAACTTTTAGTTAAAGCTTACAACCTCTAATAACTCCACTTCCACATCACTACAACCGGAGCTGCTGCCACCCTCCGACCTACTGTCTCCTTACCCATTCCCCTATAGTTTGTAAGCCCACAAGGGTGGGGTCATACCCTTTGTACCAGTCTGTTACTTTTAGACTTTTTATTGTAATTTATATATGTATTTTGAATGTAAGCCCTTTTCTCATGTACAACACCATGGAATCAATGGTACTTTAAAAATAAATAATAATAATAATAACAATAATCCCCCAGTCAGCACCAGGCTCTTCCAAAGTCTGGACAGGCCTTCATACCTCCCTACAATCTGTCACCTAGAAGTTTCTCTTTTGTTTGTCCAGTCAAAGACGGCAGCCAGTGTTCTTGAAGAACTAGAAATACAAACATATATGGAGTGTAACATAACGTGTTCATTGCAGAATCAATATCAGAGCAGTTTCTTAGCAAACTAAAATCCTTAATAGAACAAGGAACACTAAAAGATACATGAGAAGTCAATAGACTGACAACAAATAAGGGTTTCACAGTTCAGCCGTTTTACGAATGGTTCCCGACATATATCCTCATCATTTCTCCATATGTCGGCGCCCGACGGAGCTGTATGGCAGCACATGGAGGCAGTGTGGCTCGTATTGGGCCTGCTGAATAGGCCATAGTCCCTGGCGTCTGATAATATCTAGAATTTGGATGATACAGTGATGAGGAGGGTCTTCTGAATGTGTCGTGAATGAAATAAAAGTGCTATTAAAAATGTATTGTATAACCTTAATTTTTTTCTATTCCAGTTGTAAATTAGCTATCACATACATTCCTGTTATCTTACGGGGAATGGAGATTTGCTTTGTTAGTTGGATCCTCCTGGAATTCTTTTTACTCACAGTATTAGTTGCTTTCTAAATTAGGCAGATAACAAAGAGGGAAATTCCAACCCCCAACCGATGTCATAAATCACATGGCACAGCCAGACCTCAAGGAAAGCATTGGATGAACATCTATCTGGAACAGAAAACAGGGTCTAATTGGGTCATCCTTTCCCTGTCCTGTGTCTCTACAATGTAGATTAACCTCAGTTCAGTAAGTTTCATGTAGTTTAACCATGGGTCAAACAGGCTAAGCACAAATGCATAATATCACTTTCTGGTATTAGTTCGAAAAAAGTGTTTATTATGTATATGATTATATGTACAATACTGCGCAAAATTTTTAGGCAGGGGAAAAAATTGCTGCAAAGTAGGAAATCCTTACAAAAAAAAAAGTGTTAATAGTTTATTTGTATTAATTAAGCAAATGAAAAGTGAATGGGCAAATCAGAAAGCTAAATCAAATTAATATCTTGTGTCACCACCCTTTGCCTTCCAAACAGCATCGAATGATCAATTCTAGGTATCCTAGCACACAGTTCTGAATGGGGAACTCAGCAAGACGGTTCTTCCAAACACCAGAGAGAACTAGCCACAAATCTATGAATTTAGGCTTCCACAAATCCTTTGGGTTACAAAAAAAAAAAAAATCGGTCAGAGTTTCATCCAAAAAACTAGGATGATTTTTTTCTCACTTGTCATCTGTGTGCAGTCTGTTTCTTTACTCAGCGGCTATTAATCATTTACAAGACCATTCACAGTTTCCTATTTAGAGAATTGCAATGTAGCTGTAATAATAATAATAATCTTTATTTATATAGCGCCATCATATTCCGCAGTGCTTTATAGTTTAACAGTTTCAAGACACAAGTCATAAGCTGTAAAAATCAGATCCTATACTGTGTCTCCGTTGAGCATCCAATTTTTTTCTCACAGCCGTAGACTTGAATAGGTGAGTCTCCGATTTTTGGAGGAAAAGTGTGCTTGCTGTGATTTTTTTTCACATGCAGATTCAAACAGTGAAAAAAAAACCTGCACTGCCCCATTAAATAAATTTAGTACGAATGCGATCCGTTTTTATAACGGATAGCACTTGGACCAAAAATACGGTCATGATCGCGAGCCCCAAAGCCCAACACGGTGCCTCAGTGACTAGAATTGTAGCCTTGTAGCACTTTGGTCAAAATCCCACCAAAGACAATATCTAATTAATAAATAACTGCAATAAATTAATCTTGACCATTTGGTCCTCTCTCCTTCTGTACCAGTCGTGACTTGCATTAAGATTACTGTACTTGTTTTTATTATGTATACTCATCCTCACATCTAAAGCGACATGGAATAAATGGCGCTATAATAATAAATAATAATAATAATTTGCCGAAATGCAACCACAAACTTTCAAAGAACCTCCACCATGGAAAAAAAAGCTGGCATCAGTACTAATGCACTGTATGATACAGCAGGACCTCATGATAAAAGGAAGCGGGTGCAAGAGCTGAAAATACTGATGAACAACTACTCACACAGCTAACATTCATGGGTGTGATGGTTGCCTAGTATTCACGCAGATATTTGTAGTGCACCATACTAGTGTACAACCTAATGGTCATGCCCATACTATTAGATCAGGCAGAGCAGCAAACGTGGCTAAGTGGTTAGCTCTGTTACTTTGCAGTGCTGGGGTACTTAAAAAAACATCTGCAAAGAGTTTGAATGTTCCCAGCACTCCGTAAATGCACCTCACAAGGATGGTTACCCCCACCCCTAACAAACAAGTGTCCTCATTGCCTTGCGAGCCCATAGAATTAACTAGAATTAAAAACTATTTATTCTTGACTAAATTCTCAACTCTATTTGTTGAAATGTTGCCCCAAATTTGCATGGAACCTGCCCCATGATTTACTGTTGCTCGCAGACACTCATTATTGGACAGCTGTACAGTTCTTCAGCAAACAATGTGCCTCCTGTTACAGCAAAATATTTCAAATTTTGAACATGTGAGTCCAGAGCTCTTGGTGACATTTTTCTATACCCCAGTTCCTATGCTTTCATGCCTAGTTGAGTCGCTTGGCCTTGTTTCAATGTCAAAGATAAGGTTTTGGCAACAAATCGAAGGGAAGTAAGCGTGACGTGACTCTTGTCTGCAGCACTTAGTTTATTTGGCCGACCACTGTGTCTACGGTTCTCAGTGATATCCATCTCTCGGTGTTTTCAAATCAAGAAATACAGGCAGATACTTGTCTGTCATGACAAAAATCCCAAACATACATAAAGAACGGTCTTCTGTATAAAGATGAATAAGAAGTCCTAAAAAGTGATTACATACAGTGGAGAAAAAAGTATTTAGTCAGCCACCAATTGTGTAAGTTCTCCCTCTTAAAAAGATGAGAGAGGCCTGAAATTGACATCATAGATAGACCACAACTATGAGAGTCAAAATGAGAAAACAAACCAGAAAATCACCTTGTCTGATTTGCCAAGATTTGTTTTGCAAATTATGGTGGAAAATTAGTATTTGGTCACCTAAAAACATGCAAGATTTCTGCCTCTCACAGACCTGTAACTTCTTCTTTAAGAGGCTCATCTGTCCTACACTCATTATCTGCAGTAATGGCACCTGTTTGAACTTGTTATCAGTATAAAAGACACCTGTCCACAACCTCAGTCACACTCCAAACTCCACTATGGTCAAGACCAAAGAGCTGTCGAAGGACACCAGAAGCAAAATTGTAGCTCTGCACTAGGCTGGGAAGACTGAATCTGCAATAGGCAAGCAGCTTGGTGTGATGAAATCAACTGTAAGGAGCAATAATAAGAAAATGGAAGAAATACAAGACCACTGATATTCTCGCTCAATCTGGGGCTCCACGCAAGATCTCACCCCATGGGCTCAAAATAAGCACAAGAACGGTTAGCAAAAATCCCAGAACCACACAGGAGGGACCTAGTGAATGACCTGCATAGAGCTGGGACCACTGTATCAAAGGGACCAGGATGACTGATCCATGCACATAGAGGAACGAATGGGGCCATGTATCGGGAGATTTTGAGTGCAAACCTTCTTCCATCAGCAAGGGCATTGAAGATGAAACGTGGATGGGTTTTCAGCATGATAATGATCCCAAGCACACCGCCAGGGCACCGAAGGATTGGCCTCGTAAGAAGCATATGAAGGTTCTGGAGTGGCCTAGCCAGTCTCCAGATCTCAACCCCATAGAAAACCTTTGGAGGGATTTGAAAGTCTGTGTTGCCCAGCAACAGGCCAAAACATCACTTGTTATGTTTCGGTATCTGAGAAGAAACTGCAAAAAATAGCCAAAGTAGCAATACACCAGAGAGGCTGGAAACTATTGAATTGCAGAAACCTAAACTAACCGCCACACTAGAAGTAGCCGTGGAGCGTACTTACGGTGATCCTAGATGCCTCGTCACAGCCGGAGAGATAGCTACACCTAAAGGCAGAAAGATGAATGCTATCTGCCCCGGAGCAGAATCCCCAAAGAAATAGGAAGCCCCCGAACATGTAATGGCGGTTAGACTAGAAGAAAACACGGACACAGAAAGAAAATAGAATGAGCAAACGCTGGGGCCCAATCTTTCTAGATAGAAAAGTATAGGAAAGAATTCTGACTGCAACCCAAAAAAACCCTGACAAAAATACCAACACTTCTGATTAACAAAAAAACCTGAGATCACACGATCTCTACTACCTAAATCAGATCTCTGGTGTAACACACAGCAACACAGCAAATAAAAAGTGACAAAGGAACAAAGCAAAAATGCAAACACACAATGAGCACAATTGCAGCGCAAGACCCCAAAAGGGGACCAGGCTGCAGTCCACTGCAAGCAGCAAACCAGCAGTGAAAATCCAACAGAGGAAAAAAAAACCAAAACACTTATCTGAATGAGAGCAGGAAAGCAAGATGTGCTCCAAGCAAGAGCAGGAGGAACAATTGATAACCGGCAAGGCTGCTGGGAACTCAGGTCACTTATATCATACCATTCAGAGCCAGCTGAAGGCCATTCAGTAATTAGTTCGTTACCCTCAGCAACCACCGGAGGGAGCCCCAGCTCAGAAGTCGCCTCCAAGGTATTCACAACAATCACTGCTCTACAGTAGATATGCATGGAGGAATGGGCCAACATACCACCAACAGTGTTTGCCAACCTTGTGAAGACTTTCAGAAAACATTTGACCTCTGTCATTGCCAACAAAGAATATATAACAAAATATTGAGATGAACTTTTGTTAAGGACCAAATACTTATTTTCCACTATAATTTGAAAATAAATCTTGCCAAATCAGACAAGGTGATTTTCTGAATTTGTTTTCTCATTTTGACTCTCATAGTTGTGGTCTACCTATGATGTCAATTACAAGCCTCTCTCATCTTTAAGTGGGAGAACTTGCACAATTGGTGGCTGAATAAATACTTTTTTTCCCAACTGTATAAAGACCAGATCTCAACATCATCCAGTCTGTCTGGGATTATATGACTAGGAAGAAGGATTTGCACAAGCCTACATCCACAGAAGATCTGTGGTTAGTTCTCCAAGATGTTCACAACAACCTCCTTGTTTAGCTCTTTCAAAATCTATGTCCAAATGTACCTACAAGAATTGATGCTTTGATGGCAGAGGGCAATCACACCAAATATTCATGTAATTTAGATTTCTCTTATGTTCATTCACAACACATGACAAATTACACCTTGTCATTATTTAACAAAAACTAGGCCAAAATGCAAAAGCAGTGGCTTAAAATTTAACTGCACCCTTACTGTTTCCATAGAAATAAACATGATAAGCAGCAGCCAAGTGCTGATAATCAATTGCCCGTGATTAATTGTTTATCAGCAAGTGTGACAACCTCTATAAAAGCAGAAGTTTTGACAGTTTGCTGATCTGGATCATTAATGAAGTTTTTAACATAATGCCAAGACAGAAAGACATTAACAGAGGTTTCATAGCAGCAACTGGGGAGATTCAGGGCCGCGATCCGGTCCTGTCCCCACTGCCCCAGCACCTGCACAGGGCCGGCCGCACAGCAAATTGTGTGCGGCCGAGCCTGCTGTACTGTGACGCGGCCGGCAGCAGACACAGCCGCCCTCGTCACACTGTATAGGGCCGGGAGCTGTGCATGGCCGTCACCTTGACGGCTGCACAGCTCGTTGTTCCTCTGTAAATGCTAGACTGTATGGGCTCCTTCCAGGTGTGACATCGTTTCCTGGGGCGTGTCATTCTAGGAGGGGGCGTGTTCTGCCAAAGCCAGGAAGAGAAGTGGCCATTAGACATTGGTCTCTGCAGTCTGATGCCAGCGTCTGTAGCTTCAGGAGGGAAATCAGAGGTCAGAGTCCTCAGTGACACCGAGGAGGATTTATTCATTACCGGGTTGGGGGCTGATACTGGGGGCTGTGTAGTGGGGTGTGACGGGGTTAATGCACGCTTGTGGGGTCTGTGTGTGCTCCTAGGGGGTTATGCACAGCTGTGGGGTCTGTGTGTGCTCCTAGGGGGTTATGTACAGCTGTGGGGTCTGTGTGTGCTCCTAGGGGTTTGTATATGTTTGAGGAAAAGGTACGTGTAAATGGGTGTGGCTTAAAAATGGGTCTGGTTTTCCTACACACAAACACAGAACCTCTTGTTAAAAATTTGAATCCCACCCCTGGTTATAATACATTATTCTGTAGTGAGAAAGATTAATCAAAAGTGGAACATATTCAAGGCACTTGGCAATCTTTCCAAGAGTGGAAATCCCAATGTCAAACTAGTCAACACTAGTCAGAGAAATTGCAAAAACTCCAAGAATGACAGCTCAGTCTGGAAAGGCCTCAGTTAGCATGTTAAATGTTCATGTTCATGAAAGTGCAATTGGAAAAAGACTGAATGTACAATTGGAAAAAGACAATGAAAATGTAGTGAGTGGCCACTGGAGACAGGAGACCGTGATAAGAGCGCACTAACACTGACTGTGTGCACACATACACCATTCTCCTGTAGGATCTTCACACGTGCAGGGCTGAGGATTCAGTTCAGACAGTGCTTGTTCTTGGGAAGGTGTGCAGCATGATGATTGAGGGGGCAGAAGAGTTTACTGTGCCCTTAACCACATCAAGAGTGTATCGGAGCCTCCTTATTTGTGTAAGAAATAAAATGTATTTTTTTACTGAAAAATTAACCAAGTAAAAACTACACTACAGGGATGATTTTTGTAGACATCAAGTCACCTATAAATGTTTATAAGTAGGTTAAATTGAGTTTTGGGGGAGACAGACTCCCTTTAACCCCTTCACCCTGAAGCCTATTTTCACCTTTCTAACCAGGCCAATTTTTTCAATTCTGACGATTGTCACTTTATGAGGTCATAACTCTGGAATCCTTCAATGGATTGAAGACTGTTTTTCGTGACTTATTGTACTTCACAATAGTAGTAAAATTTCTTAAATATGACACATTTATTTGAAAAAATGGGAAATTTGGCAAAAATTTAGAAAATTTAGCAATTTAGCAACTTTTAATTTTTATGCCCTTAAATCATGTTAAAAATATAGTTAAAAATAACATTTCCCTCATGTCTACTTAACATCAGCACAATTTTTGAATTATATTTTTTTTGTTAGGAAGTTGTAAGGGTTAAAATTTGACAAGCGATTTGTCATTTTTACAACAGATTTTACAAAACCATTTTTTTAGGGACCACCTCACATTTGAAGTGACTTTGAGGGGCCTATATGACAGAAAATACCCCAAAGTGACACCATTCTAAAAACTGAACCCCTGAAGGTGCTCAAAACCACAGTCAAGAAGTCTATTAACCCTTGAGGTGCTTTACAGGAATTAATGTAATGTGGAAGGAATAAATAAATATTTAACTTTTTTTCACAAAAATTTTTCTTTAGACCTATTTTTTTTTTACTTTTGCAAGGGTAACAGGAGAAATTGCAGATTACAATTTGTTGAGCAATTTCTCCTGAGCATGTTAATACCCCATATGTGGGGGGAAACCACTGTTTGGGTGCATGTCAGGGATCGGAAGGGAAGGAGCACCATTTGAATTTTTGAATGTAAAATTTGCTGGAATAATTAGCGGACGCCATGTCTCGTTTTGAGAGCCACTGATGTGCCTAAATATTGGAAACTCCCTACAAGTGACATCATTTTGGAAACTAGACCGCTCAGGGAACTTATGTAGATGTGAATTGAGCACCTTGAACCACCAGGTGCTTAACAGAAGTTAATAGCATTGAGCTGTGAAAATAAAAAAAAATCAAATTTTTCCCACAAAAATGTTTTTTTCACAAATTTTGTATTTTCATAATGGTAAAATGAGAAAATGAACCCCAAAATTTGTTGTACAATTTCTCCTGAGTTCACCGATACCCCATATGTGGTCGAAAACTACTTTTGAGGCACAGTGCAAAGCTCAGAAGGGAAGAAGTGCCATATTGGAGTTCAGATTTTACTGCACTGGTTTAAGGGTGCCATGTCACATTTGCAGAGCCCCTGAGGTGCCAGAACCGCAGAATCCCCCATAAGTGACCCCATTTTACAGACCAAACCTCTCAATGAATTCATCTAGGGTTTCAGTGATTATATTGACACCACAGGTGTGTCACGGCATTTTATACCACTGGGCAGTGAAGAAAAGATCATTTAAATTTTTACCACCAAGATTGTGTGTTAGCCTCAAATTTTACATTTTCTGTGCGAATTGGGTAAAAATAGCACCTAAATTTGTAGCACAATTTCTGCTGAATGTAGAAATGCCCCATATGTGGCTGAACAGTACTACTTAGCCACACAGCGAGACTCTGGAAGGACCAAGCGCTATTTACCTCCTGGAGTGCAGATTTTCCTAGAATAGTTTGCAGGCTCTATACAGAGCCCCTAAGTGCTAAGAAGCAGAACCACCCCCCCCCCCCCATTTTGGAAACTATACCCCTTTTAGAATTTATCTACAGGTGTAGTGACAATTTTGACTCCATGGGTGTTTTTCCAGAAAAAAAGCAGTAGTGGATGATGATGAGTGAAAATTGCAAACTGCCATTTTTGTGACCAGTACATTGCAGTGCCCAGTACATTGTACCCAGCTCATGCTTCTGGAGACACACACCCTTAAATAAGGTGTGCTCTCATCACTACAGAAATGCCAAGCATGTGGGCTCTAAATGTGGATAAGACACACTGGGGCTTAGAAGGGAGGGAAGCATTTAGATTTGAGAGCGCAGAGTTTGCTGAATTTCTTTTGAGGTGCGAGGAACCATTTAGCTTTTCCAGACCCTTTGTGTTACCAGTAATGTGGAAGCCAATTATATTTCCATTAACAGATGACAAACCTGAGTGGGAACTTGCTTTTTTTGTGGATTGAGTTGACGCTTTTGTTAGGAACATTTTACATAACATTTAGGATCACATTTACCGGCGCTCTACGCTGAGCACTTGCCGTATTTTTCGAACTATAAGACGCACAGGACCATAAGACGCACTCCAAATTATCAGAAGGAAAATAGGGGAAAAAAATTAATGTGACAAAAGGGTCCGTCTTACAGTCCGAATTTGGCTTACCAATGGGGATCCGGCGATGACATGACTCCCATTCTAGACTGGTGTGGCAGGTTCGGCGGTGCTTGGTGATGCAGGGGCTCTGCCGATATTTTGTGAAAGCCGAGATCTCAAACTGCGCATGCGCCGCCTCTGGTGGCCATTTTCCCGTAGGTCACAGCATTGCAGCAATGGAAATGCGGGGGCTCCAGGCTTTCACAAAATGTCGGCAGAGCCCCCACACCACCAAGCACCGCCGAATACTGCCACACCATCCTGGGATGGGAGTGAGCTCATCGCCCTGCAGCGTTGAACCACTGCAGAATCGCCTGACTCCTGCTGCCGCCACGCTACAGGTAAGTACATTCCAACTATAAAACGCACCCCCATTTCCCCCCAAAATTTTTTGGGGAAAAAGTGTGTCTTATAGTCAAAAAACTATGGTACTTTTGGGTTTCCATCTAATTCTTCTAGTGATATGACAGATGAAACTCCCAAGGGATCCATTCACTGTACTGAGGCAGAAGTTACTCTCGACTCCATCTGGCCTGTATGCAGCTCTGTTCAGTTTCTTTCCAGAAGTTCGCAAAACAGTGGTTGACCGTGCTTTTATACTCGCCTAAAAAAATGAACACCGCCGAATCAGAGGTTCCCATGGAGTACACAGTGCCTCCACCTGCCTCATTATAGGAAATCTTCCTCTGGGGGTTCCGTCTGAATCACATATTTCAGAGATCACATGGAAACCCTGGTGTAAGCGCTCAGCGTAGAGCGCAGGATAAATGTGCGCCAAACCTTACTGTGATCTTCAGGAAAAAAATTTAAAAAATCAACAGCAGGTGAAGAATTGGTTTTATTTATTTTTAAGACGTTCTTCGTGTGGTATAAGTGATTAGGTGACTTCATTCTACAGGTTGGTGCGATTACAGCGATACCAGATTTATATAGTTTTTTTATGTTTGGCATCTGTCACACACTAAAAGATGCCTTTTATTGCAAAAACTAGTTTATCCTTCCTTATATTTAGAGAGCTATCATTTTTCCATATTTCAGTCGACAGAGTCATGTGAAGGCTTGTTTTTTGTGGGACAAGTTGGGCACATGACATTCTTTGATCGCTTTCTATTCTGATTTTTTGGGAGGTAGAATGAACAAAAACCAGCAATTCAGGAATATATATATATATATTTTTTTATACTACTCTGCGTGTGGTAAAATTGATAAGGCAGCTTTATTCTTTGGGTCATTACGAATACAGCGATACTCTATATAATTTTTAATGTTTTTATGCTTTTGCATGATAAACTATTTTATAGGAAAAATAATTATTTTTGCATTGCTTTATTCTGAGAGCTATAACTTTTTTCATTTTTCCGCTGACGGCGCTATATGGCAGCTTGTTTTTTGCGGGACAAGATGGCGTTTTCAGATATACCATTTTTATTTACATTCATCTTTTTGATCACATTTTATTGCATTTTTTGTTTAGCGGTATGATGATAAAGCATTGTTTTACGCTTCGTTTTTTTTGTTTACGATGTTCACTGAAGGTGTTAACTAGTCAGACAGTTTCATAGAGTGGATCATTTCGGACACGGCAATGCCAAATATGTATACTGTTTTTATTTATTTTTTTACATAAATGTATTTATTGGATTAATATTTTTTCTTTTTTTGTTCTTTATTTGGTGGATTTCTTTTTGTTTTTAAAATTTTTTTTACACTTTTTATTATTTTTTTCATAAATTTTTTACATTGTCCCTCTATGGTACATCATCCTGACAGATTGCTGATCTGAAACTCTGCAATGCTTCTGCAGGGCATCAGATCAGTGTCTGACAGGTAGGGAAGGAGGCATGTCAGCTCCTGCTCTTAGCAAGCAATGACAAGTCACCTCCCCTGCAGGACCCCGCGGCCATCTTGTGGCCAGTGGTTACCAAGGAGATCATCAGCACAATGCGATCGCATCATCTTGTGTTGATGGAAGCACACCCTGGAGCTCATTTCCTGTGCGACGCTTCTCGATGTCACTGTCACTATTAATAGTGGCATCAGAGGGGTTAAATGCCTGCGATGATCGGCGCTAGCACTGCAGGGTATCAGCTCTCACATAGAGCTGACAGCTGCACCCGATCGCAGCGGTGCGCAGCGTGAGCCCTCGTGATTGCGGTGCCATACATATACGGTACTTCTCTTTGCGGGAACACAGCTCCCGCAGAGCAGTATATGTACGTCACATGTTGGGAAGGGGTTAAGAGCAGGTGTAGATGGACGTAGATTCTCTCATTCTAGAGAATCAGGCAGATTGTGCAAATGACACTCTAATCAATCTCTGATGAGAAGAATAGAGTGATCCGATTGTCTAGGATGAGAGAATCGGAGCACACTGTGAGGAGTAGATGGAACAAAATTTCTCCATCTTCTCCATTGTGTCAGTGGATGGAAATTTACAGTCCCATGATTTCCACGCACTCATTGACTTGCATGGCCGAGCGCGATATGAATATCTGATAAAACTTGGACATGCAGTGTTTTTTTCCCTCAGACAGACTGTCCAATGAACACATCGGACAGGTGTACAGCCGCATATGCAAACATTGGTCCGGGTGCGATCCGATATTTTGTCCTTTTGCTGTGTTTTTGTTCTGTCACTGCCTACAAGACAGACCACCGCTGCTGTATTGCTTGTAAGCAGTGCCGTGAAGCTGGTGGGAATTAGGGGTTAACAGAGGCTGACAGCAGCAGTGTTCTGTTTCCTAGGCAACAAGCTATAAATGTTATGAACTGCTACAAGCACTAAGGAAAGATGGGAACTCTGTCCCTACAATAAAACTGAGCTTGATCCCTACGATGTAACGGGGAACCTGATCCTGCGACCAGACCCGCTAAAGTCCTCAGCTAGTCTGAACGAAGACCTATAGTTGCGAGGGAGGAATCCCTACAAGATCTAGGGACTGGGAGAAAAGGTGGACACCTCCTAACAGAAATTGTAGCAGGGAAAATTAAACAGAAAACAAATTACTACGAGATCCTAAGATTAAGCAAAACTGACAGAGTAAGGCACCTAAGCACCTGGCTAGCTTAAGAGTAGATAATACAATGAAGTCCAGCAAAACCAGAAGGGCGGAGCCAGACTAAATAGGGAAAAAAGGTCATGTGACCAGCAAACTGAAACAAAATCTAACAAGAGGGTTCTAACAATAAACAAATCTCAAAGATAGCTGATAATTATGTTCTTTTAACTCCTTAGTAAGGAAGCCAAATTTTTTAACTCTTACCAGTGTCACTTTGTGATAATAACTTTGGAATGTTTCAACATATCCCAGTTATTTGGAGACTGTTTTTTTCATGACATTATATTTTAGGATAATGGTAAATTTAGGTTGATATGTTTAGTGTTTATTTATAACAAAATATGAAAAATTTGACAGAAATATCAAAATGTTTGCAATTTTCAAACTTTGAATGATTATCCCTTTAATCCAGATAGTCAAACATTAATAAATAATATTTCCTTGATGTCTGCTTTACATTGGCACCATTTGTAAAATGTTCTTTTGTTTTGTTAGGATTTTAGAAGGTTTAAAAATGTAGCAATGCTTTTTAATTTTTTCCCAAAAAATTTTCAAATTGTTTTTAGGGATCTGTTCAGTCTTGAAGTGACTTTGGGGGTCCTACATATTGGAAAACCCCCAAAAGTGATTCAAATTTTAAAACAGCGCCCCTCAATATCATCAAAACTGCTGTCAGGTAGTTATTAACAGGAATTATGCAAAGTGGCATGACAGGAATGAAAAAAAATATTTTTACCACTAAGATGTTGCTAACATATGTAAAGGTCACTATTTACAGTAAGATGTAAAAGTTTGGGCACCCCTGGTCAAAATTACTGGTATTGTGAACAGATAAGCAAGCTGAAGATGAAATGATCTCTAAAAGGCCAAAAAAGTAAAAAGATGACACATTTCCTTAGTATTTTTGGCAAAAAATATATATATTTTCATCTTTTACATTTTAAAAATTACAAAAAGGAAAATGGGCCAATGAAAAGGTTTGCGCACCCTTGGAAATTTTTATATGCTCAGAAAACTGACAAAAGTTTCAGTTCTTAACCCCTTAGTGACAGAGCCAATTTGCAGCTTAATGACCGGGCCAATTTTTGCAATTCTGACCACTGTCACTTTATAAGGTTATAACTCTGGAACGCTTTAACATATCTCACTGATTCTGAGAATGTATTTTCTTGACATATTGTACTTCAAGTTAGTGGTAACATTTCTTCAATATAACTTGTGTTTATTTCTGAAAAAAATGGAAATAAGAGAAAAATTTAAAAATTTTGCAATTTTCAAACATTTAATTTTTATGCCCTTAAATCCGAGAGACTTGTCACACAAAATACTTAATAATTAACATTTCCCACATGTCTAC
>VIAB01001394.1:136258-152429 GCA_009801035.1 Oophaga pumilio
CCACGGTTACCTGTGTCCCCCAGTGAAGCGATAAAGTAAAACTGTTTACATTAGTCACAGTGATTTGGGGCTTTCTGGGGCATTCACAAGGGAGGAAACTATGCGGAGGTGTGGGAGACTCTTGTAAAGAGTAACGGATCATTGGGACACAGAAAGCCCCTCAGTGTCAAAATCGTTGATGCTCAAATTGATATATTCAATAAGAAAACGGAGACATATTCTAAGCAGCAAGGTGAAGCCTACATCAGCACAAACTCATCTTTAAACACAACTACAAGGAAAAGTATAATGAGAACATGATAGAAGTCTACATTCTGGAACTAATTTGTTAAAGGGTTGTCTGGACCTTTCACATTTATGGCCTATCTTTAGGATAGATCATCAACATGTGATCGGTGGGGGTGCAACACCCAGCACTCCAGCCAATCAGCTGTTCTCAGTGCCAGATGGAAGTGCGGTGCTGCACAGCACAACTGTCAACTGCATAGTGGCTGTGATCAGGAACTGTACATCCGCCCCCTACTCGCATAAAAAATGGGTTAATGCGCAGTATCTACAGCAACTTCGCACATCCGGCTGCTGCTGGCACCTAGAACAGATGATCAGTAGGGGTGCCGGGTGTCGCACACCCACCGATCACATATTGAATGCTCATCCTAAGCATAGGTCAATGTAAAAGTCCTTGCCAACCCCTTTAAAGGAATTTACTATAAAATCAAATCTCTAAAAAGGACTACCATTTATATCTTCCGAGTTAACTTTAGTACATACACTTAGTATACGTTGCTTTCTTTTAATGATTTTATGTGAATGAATTGACGCAAATTTGCTCATTTCCTCAATGGCAAAAGAAAAAGGTGCTGGTCACAAAAGCAAAAGGTTACATTGATTCATCACAATTTTCTTTATGCCAAAGCCAAAAGGTATGTGCACACGTTGCATATTTGGTAAAGAAAATTTCTACAACTATTGGCAGGAAAAATGTTAAGGCAAAAACATGCAGATTAGGGTGAAGTCTGTGGCAAAAAAAGCTGAAAGAATTGACACTACAGATTTAAATCTGCAAGTCACAAATAAGCGACGCATGCATGAAACCTCAGGATTCTTATTCACTTTGCTGGCATCAGGAAATCTGCACGGAAAAAAACGCAGTAAAAACGTAACGTGCGCACACAGCCTTATTTTGAGGCATAAGCAATTAATTTGTAAATACCACTGACATACAGTGTGTTATTACCGCATCGGATTATTTTTACACTTTTTATTCTCACATGCGAGCAAATTTCACAGATTTTGATAAACAAATAGCCACAATATTAGAATAAATCTATTTATTTACTGCTGCAGGGTAATTTCCGTGTATAAGCATCTCAAACTAGTATTTATGAAATATTCCAACATTTAAAATGATTCAATTGCTTTTCTATTGTAACGTATTTGTACAAAATATCCGACTGTCATTTTACATTTCATATAAATTATCCTTTATTTACATGTAATACTTTCAAGGAACAGAATTGCAGCCACAAACATCAATTACACAATGAATGGGAAAATATAAAACACCCCATTAGGATAAAACCTATTTTCTTTCATTTATACAATGTAGTAAAGGTAAGGTGCTTGACCCCTTCTCTAGTGCGTAGTCTGCATGGTATTGCTGTGAATATACTGCAGGCCCCTAGAACAGTGGTGGAGGTAAAAGCAGCAATATATTTCAGAAAATCACTCGGTATGAAGCAGAGGAGGTCACATCACTGGTCACTAGATAGAAAAGGTATAAGAAGAAGTGGTATGTAACCACCTTCCATTTAGTCCAGGTATGAGTTCACAACATATTCAGAAACGGTATTCACAGACAATCACAGAATGTATGGCAATCTAATGCATTTGGGATCTGCACATACACAGATGCTCTGTGACAATACATCTGTAATGTGCATGTACTAATGAGTCACTTTCTTCCATCTGCCCACTCTCCTACTGTCTGTAGGTTAGCAAGAATGGGGGGCAGACAAAGAGTAATACATGAATGCAGTATTTGACGACATATGTGGTTCACAGTCTGTGCCATGAAGACGCAGTCTGCATATGAAATGTATACATAAAGCTATAGGATACATTCAATGGGGTTATCCTGTGCTAGAAATATAACTACACACAGATTACTAGCACACTGTACTTACAAAGGTGCCTGGATAAGATATAAGCAGCGGTCCGATGAGCTCCACTTTAGTCTTGTGCGGGTCATCAGTGCTGTTTATAAAGGGGGTTGGCTGACAGGCTTATTTCAATACCTAAGACAGCTTCCTCCTCTAAAAAGGAAGCTAAGCTACTGAAATGCGTCAGTCAGCCAACCCCCTTTCACACACAGCACTATTAATAAGGCTAGTTTCACACTAGCGTTTCACCGACGTCGGTCTGCGCATGGCCACCGCTAAGCTTCGCCCCCGGCCGCCCTCCTCCCGGCCACTCCGCCTATGGGCGCATGACGCTGCATGTGACCTGCGTACCCTTTCTTTAGCCATTGGGTAAGCATGCCGTGCGCAGGTATGCGTTTGCCGGCGCATGCGTCCTTTTGACGGTGCGCCGACCTGCGCCCAACGCACCGTGTTGCATTTTGGTGTGCTCGGCGCGCTGCCAAAAGGACGCATGCGCCGGCAAACGCATACCTGTGCACGGCCTGCGTACCCAATGCTAAAGATAGGGTACGCAGGTCGCATGCAGCCTCATGCGCCCATAGGCGGAGCGGCCGGGGGCGGAGCTTAGCGGCAGCCGTGCGCAGACTGACGAAACGCTAGTGTGAAACTAGCCTAAACTGCCAAGAAACCTTCAGTTTCAAGCACAAGACAGAAGTAGAGCAGCTAGGGCTGATCGGGACACCTTTCTAAATACAAGCAAGGGCTCATTCAGACATCTAATTTTTTTGTTATGCAAAAAAAAAAACTATTTTTATCAGTTTTTACCATCAGTCTTTTTTTTTTCATGTGTTCGAGAAGTTTTCTCAACTTTCTCCTATCAAACAAACATGAAAATTAGGCAAGACAATGGCTGCACCCGGATGGTATCCGAGAGCTGTTCGATTATTTGCCGGATCCATCGACTTCCGTTGGTGACCTTGATCTGTGACTCAGATCTAAATTGGAAATGGCTCCGTGTTTTGATGCGGATATGTGAACACCCCCATCAAGCATAAGTGTACAAGGTCTATCCGTGAAAAACACGGACAGAACATGTATATGAAAGTGCAATGTCTGAATAAGCCCTAAAAGCAGCAATTCTAGTAGCAGTTGTATGAGGAGGGATTCCTAACAAAATTAAAAGACTAAACATGCAAGGTGTAATTTAATGTTTTTTACTACAGTTAGCCATGCAGCTATGAATTATGGTGGAAAAAATAAAGTCTGGTTCTAGACATGATACCATACCTGCACCATTTCTGTGTTCGCCACTAAATGATGGCTTATGTTCAATGACACGAGACCAGTGACAGTCACTGCTGTCTTTACAATTGCATATTTCATTTTCTGCATAGAAACATATCAACCCCAATACAAGCTTGCATGTACAGATCAAATGCAAAAGTTTGTCAAAGGGTCGTGTAAGGTACTAAGAAGTAAAGTGTCGTAGGCATAAAAAGTATCAGGATGCCACATTGTAACAGGGACCAATATTAGTCCCGTCAATTCTGTTGCAACTAAGACTTGAGTCACAGTAAGCTTTAGCGCAGTCAGACGTCTGTATAACACGGACGACGATCGCATCACAATGCTCCGTGCACAGTGATGCGAACGTCGTCTGTGTTATACGGTGTCTGACTGCGCCTTTACCCTCAGAGTCGCTCCTACAGAACTGGTGGGGTACACTTCAAAAATGGCAGCCCTGTTGATTGTAGATGATGGATGTAGTTTAACAATTACACGGAGGATTAAAGATCTTTCTGAAACTGGAAATTATTAAAGTTCAACTTCTACAGGAAAATAATTTAATAGTAGAAAAAAAAAGCCATATGGATTTACGAAGAAAGAGCAAATGACATGACTTCTCACATTACATTGTGACTTTGGTTACTTTGCAGAGAATACATTATTTGGTAACTAGGCTAAAAGTGAAGTAGTTTAATAATATATATATTTATATATATTATAACTATACACGAGATTAACTGTAAACGTATAAGACTCTGTAAACATGTTGGTTCTGAGTAACTGTGCAACATTGCAAAAACTAATGTGTACACAATCTGGGCTAATGGAGAAGTGTTCAGCATATTAATACATTTCCCAACCAACTAATGAAAATATAGATTTCCTTTTCAAAACTATGTCCAAAAATTATCCATTATCAGCAACAAAAAACACAGAAGACAAGATAATTAAAGAGTAACGTGGCAACATAACTCTTAAGTCTAAGTGGGGATAGGTGTTTAAGTACATTAGGATTAAGACCATTGCTGAGCCTGAAGCCGCAGTCTAAATGTGAGGAAAGGGAGGGACTGATCTAGTCATTAATGTACATTAAAAATGACCTGTCGTGAAAAGGGGACGGTTTTTGGACTTCTGTTCCTCCCGCTGCTCCTGAATTGCTCGTCTTATTGGGTTTATTATTATCCAGCATATGGTTCAAGAGATATAGGCCTTTTTATTTCATGCTGATTTTAATGGTCTTTACCAAGAGGGCTTGGCTCAAGGATTCCCTGGAGAGTAATGTTCTGTGAGCTTCACCCCCTTGGTAAAGAAAATAAACATCAGTGCTAACTAACAATGCTCATATCTCTGGAACCGTATAGCGGCTGAAAAAAAAAAAAATGCCCGAATACTTAGGGAAGCGGTAACAAAAGCAGAATCTGGCCACTCTTGACCAGCTGACAGGTCCTCTTTAAAGCCATATGATTCACTCAGAATGATACACTAACAATTAATTTTTAAACAAATATTTGAGTTGTAAAATATCTGCACATTATTCTCATACATATTACTGCTAAAAAAGCTGTTAATATTTTGAAGAAGACACTTTAGGGAGTTATATGGCAGGCCTTGGAGCCAAAAGCATCACATAGGTAGGTGCTGAGAAAAGCATTTCTATTTCCAGACAGGTTTCTCTTCCCGGAGCTCATCAGTGGGGAACAGTATATTTCTAAGTGTATAGAGACCACTTTAATGATGTCAATTTTGTGTATGCTCATAAAACTGTCCAGAAAACTTCTCTATACGCTCTCTAAAACTCAGAGCAGGGTCTGTGGACCGCACCGCCTTCATTCTGACTCGCCAATAAGCCCGATAACCAAAGGAAGAACCCTGAGAAATGACATATGCGGCACACCTAAGGATGAAACTTATCAGATGGGTATTCACAGCATAAGTTGGCCTACAACAATGATAGAATTCCCAACCCGTTAAAACACAATGAAATAACACAGCTCCCCGACTGCATGGATGGGCTACTAACGGTACGTGGATTTCTAGAGAGTAATGAGAATAGTATATTTTATCAAAAAGAGGTAAAATACTGAGTGGCTTCATGTGAATGTCACTTTTGGTATTGAAATCATATAGACAATTTGTCAGAGAAGCTTTCGTGTCACAGAGGACTTTGCTCAATGTTGGGGTTTAAGAAGTTTTTTTTTTTTCAGAATTATTTTTGTGATCATATTCACTTCACAGCTTAGAAGTCAGTAGTTTTAATGACCAAGTAAGATTGACGTCTGTAGAGGTAACCAATAGATCTAAGAGAAAGAAAATGCCGTGTTACGTGAAACGCTGGAGAGATTTGGCGGATGATCCGTGTGTAAGGCGGCGTACGCACATACGCGCTTGCTCTGTACAGCTGCAGAGGAATAGCTTTCTGGTCATCTCCTATAAATAGAAGAACTTCTCTTGGAAAAATGGCAAAAATAAAACAATACAAGTTCCCTGGGGAAAAGACTAGTCTCAGTTGTAAACGCAGCACATGTCAACGCTTCATGTACTTTAGTCCACCCCATCGAAACCTTGAGCATTTTCTATTGCTATGTGCAGCTTGTCCCACAGGTCCTCAAATGACTCATAAGGTGGCAAATCCAGGCGGTTAAAACTAAGGAAAAAAAAAAGTAAAAATAATTTTAGGCTATCTAACAATGCAGTCACACAAATTGCACAATACAGGAAGTGTGTTTTTCGTTTTTTACGGCGTTCACCATGCGGGATTAATAATGTGATAATTTAATAGTTTGGGTTGTTCCGGATGCAGACACGCCAAGTATTTTTTTTCATTTATTACATTTACATTTTAAGGCATTTTTAACAGAGAATCAGGTTTGTGTTTATGTTATTTTTTAATATTTGTAAACATTTTAAAAAAAGAAACAATGAATTTATCTTTATAAGTTTAAGAGAGAAATAATCGGGTAAGTTCACACTAGGAGGGTTTTTTTTTTTAAACATCCCATTTGGGAAGTTGACCCTCAGTAGGCTTGACTGCTCATTATTACACACTGCAGTACTTCTGTATTGCAGGGCATTATGCCTATGTGGCATCTAGGGTATTGAGCTTCCAGGATCGGGGCTAGGGCAGATGAGTTATTAGCAGGGCTTGGTAATACAGCTCTACTCCTGGATGCTGATATTGCAGGTACTGGCGAGATCAGCTTGACGAAAATGAATGTCATGGAGCATTATCTGGTAAAACACACTGGTTCCTGACGAGCGCCGTAAATGTAAGTCCAAACTGTCTCAGAGTTCTGTACAGGAACTCTTCAGGAAATTCCAATAGGCCTAGAGGCTACACAAATGCTGGTGACCACTGAGGGTCCCTTCCCGTCTCAGCGTGGTAATGCCCTGGATTCAAGACAAATGTGTCTATGAATGCTTTTATTGTTAAGTTTTTGCTGCGTTTTTTTTAGCTAAAGCCAATAAGAAGTAATTTTTCGCATTTGTTCAGGATTCATTTCTAGCTTCGGCTCAAAATTTTTTTTTTGTCAAAGAACACCATGTGAAACCAAGCCAGTCACTTTTATCAGTGCTTATTCTGGTTAATATGATTGTGGCAGGATGAACATGAACTCCTGCAGACAAGGGGCAAAACCTGGTGGAAATCGTTCCCCGAGCAATTGACTAACCCCATATTTAAAAGTGGTTTTCCCTTTTCAACTTTTTTTTTTAAGAATTTGTTGTGACCATATTAAAAATAATGAAATCATCTATTACGAGCCGCTGAGGCAAGTGATTGGCTGCATCCCTGCTGACAATCATAGCTCAGAATTGTGCTGTGATGTTAACTCCTTCAGGACCTTGTGATTTTCCGCTTTTTCCTCCCCTTCATCCAATAGCCATAAGTTATTCATTTTTTGTCCATATAGCCGTATGAGGGCTCGTTTTTTTCAGAACAAGGTGTACTTTTGAATGATACCATTCATTTTATCATGTGATGCACTGGAAAGTGAAAAAAAATTCCAAGTATGTTGAAATTGAAAAAAAAAAGTGCAATTCCACAGTAGTTTTTCTTAATTACCATGTTCTCTATATAGTAAAACTGACCGGGCAAAATGATTTCCTAGGTCAGTAGGAGTACACAGAGAGCAAACGTGTAGTTTTTATTATTATTATTTTTTAAGTGGTGTAAAACGTTTCCCAACTATGCACGAAAAGAAATATTTCACTTGTGTCGTCATTTTCTGAGATCCGTAACATTTTCATTTTTCAGGATCTGGGGCTGGGTGAGGGCTCATTTTTGTGTACTGAGCCGACATTTTTACTGATACTATTTTGGGTTAGATACGATGTGTTGATCGCCTCTTGCATGTTATTGCAATGTTGCGGTGGCCAAAAACCCTGCAATTCTGAAGTTTGGATTTTTTTCTTGATACGCCATTTATCAATCAGATTACGGTAATTTATTTTATATTTTGATAGATGGGACTTTTACAAACGCAGAAATACAAAAGGTGTATTTTTTTATTTTTAATGGGGCAAAAGGTGATTTTTAAAAAACTTTTTTTTTTCTCACTTTTTACTGCATTTAATAGTCCCCTTAAGCAACTTGAAGCTGCGATTGTCAAATTGCCTGAGCTATAAATGCTATGTATAGCTAAAATCACGATCTCTTGTGAATCAGCAGTAATGTGGGGGACAGATGCGAGCTTAGAGTGTGAGCCCGGATCAAATGCAGGTACACTACTTTTGACGTATAAGTACGTCAAAGGTCATGAATGGGTTAAAGAGGGTCTTGGAATTTGTTTATCCTTCTACTCTTTACCACATATATATATATATATGATTTAGTCTGTAAGTCAAACATTTTATAAACACAAAGATTACAGTAAATCACCATGTGTGCGCTCTGGGAAGTTTGTCAGGTGAGCCCCATTTTTCAACTGTAAACAACTGTGGTCCATTTGAGCCTGAAATGAAACATCATAGGAGTTAATGGCAGATAGGGAAGACTTCTCAGTAGGAATAATGCTACACACCACATTGTGTACTACCAGTCAGAGCTTTATGGTAGGGACTCTTAGAAAAACAGTGTCACAGTAAAATGAAGTATTCTGTAGGATTTCTGTAGGATGGCAGTAGTGAATTTTATTGCAATGGGACATTCTGCTATATAGTCTATTCTAGTGGAAATAATAGGGTATCACAGTACAGAAGGGATGCAAATTATAAGTGGCCAACAATGTGCTAGGGTTGTTTTAGGCTCCTTTTACATAATTTAATAAAATGTCATATCCAAAAGGAGAATTGGAAGGAGGAGAGCAAAAACAAGGTGGTGGGATCTCTGAATGCAGAGCTGGATCTCACAACCCTCCACAGGGGCATCTGAGATCTGACTGCGAGATGTCACGTTATGGCAGGATTTTACAGTTCTGAATAAACGAGCACCGTTTGCATTGTAACACAACAGTTACCGATCATTAACATTACAACGGCGGTTACTGACCACTATCTGTTGTGCTATACAGGCAGTGCTTGTGTAGCCAGAACTGCGAGATCTCAGAGTCAGGCCACTGATGCGAACGTGAAAGCTTGGGGGATCCCACTTTGCATGCAAACATCCCAAAACTGGTTAGGCTAGAAAATTGAATACTTTAAGCTGCACAGTTTTGTCACAAAATCTGATTTCTTAGTACCAACAATGTGAATGAGAATCCTAAAGTCTCATTCACATGTTGCTTATTTTTTTCCATGCAGATTTGGTGCAGATTTAAATAAACTCTTTAAATTCCATTCTTTCAACGTTTTTGCTGCAGATTTCACCCATTGTGACGAAAGGAGAATCATCTACACCAAATACACATGTAAAAACAAGTAAAAAAAACATTTTAAGCGATGTTTTTCCTGCCAAGAAATGTAGAAATGGTGCAGAAACTTATGCACCAAATACTTAACGTGTGTGCACATACCTTTAGGGAAGGTTTTGTTATTTGGTATAACCACCTTGCTGTGTGACTGTCGGCTATTTTCTTACATAAAAAGGGGCAGCCACAGATCGTATAGTTTAATGTGTTATTCCCAACTGCATACATGGAATATTGCTTGTTTTTACAAGTCCTATGCTACAATATTTAATTTACAGCTTACATCTTGTTGCCTACAAGTCAGACCACTGCTGCTGGTTAGCATGTAAGCACTGCATTAGATAAGTCTGGCCTACTTCAAAACAGTGCTTACAAGCTCAATTAGTAAAGTTCTTATTTGCACTGCGCATGTTCTGCTGTCCAGCAGCGGTGGTCGGTCTACAAGGCAATGAGCTGTAAACAAAAGAAAAAAGTGGTAATATTGCAAGAAAGGCAGAAAAGTTTTAATAAGCAGTAAATTGAAAAATTGCTTGTATGATGTATATATAAGCTCTATCGGATAATATCCCTTAATTGAGAGGAGTATAACTATTTAAAGACAGATGTAAATGTCCACCCCATAAAAAGTCTTATTTTGTAATATCAAATTTTAGAAGATGTGTCATCATATAGAGTTATTTAAAGTTGCCTTAAAGCAACTTATGGGCCACATCTACCTACCGTAGAGCTCAGCAAATCCATTCATTGGTACCCTTGAAGTACCAGTGACAAACTGCAGCAGGCGAATCCTCTTCTCGGCATCCATTATTAACACAGCCTAAAAAAAATAATAAAAGAAAACCCAATGTAAATAAACCAGGTAACACAAAAAAAAAATCCATATTGAATTTCACTTTTCTTGAGATTTTACAAGGAGTCCGATAATAAAATGTTTATAAGGTGCAGCAATAAAATGACATTTTCTACCATTCCCACTACACCCAGGTGCAGGGACGTGGCGGCTTGTCAGGGATATCAATAACTGAACAATGAATTAAACAGACGAGTTCATGAAGCTCCAAGCAAATCAGAAGACCGCTCACGGCTGACTGGACCAACGCCAAGTTGTTAAAAGTGTTATTTTTCTAGCGCCGATTTCTACAACTTTATTTGGAAATTCCACACCTCCTCAGTATGAAGGACACCACCTTCTTGTGTTTAATCTGACTTGATGCCTGCATTATTCATTAGGATCCTACAAAGTATCTGCTTTCATCATTTACACAAAACAGCAGGTCATATTTATGGTCTTTTATGAAATATGAGATCAGTACATTTGTATGCTAATTATAGTAGAATAATACAAATATTTTGGTTTCCATCCCAGAAATTTGACTTTTATTAATGTGGATATGATGAGATCAAAGCCATCTTATTTGGGAAATCCTAATCTGGGTCATGTTAAGGGAGTTTACCATTTGCATGTAAAAGGGAATTTAGTTTATACATAATATATACAGCCAGGTCCAGAAATATTGGGCAAAGAAACTCTGCACTCAACTTTAGGATGAAATTATATTTATTATTGGTGCAGAAAAATAGTATGCAGGGAGGGACGTTTCGGTCAACACGACCTTCATCAGCTACCCTGTTAAGTTACAACCGTCGTTCATGGACGCAATGGGAAATTTTGTTAGCAAATAACAGCTTGTGGTTTTCATATACGGATGTAGGTGAGTCCACAAGCGGTGGACATCGCGTCTCTGCAGCTGCACCAGACGGCATCTCATCTCTCACAAGATTTCTACTTTCCATCGGTACTCACCTACATCCGTATATGAAAACCACAAGCTGTTATTTGCTAACAAAATTTCCCATTGCGTCCATGAACGACGGTTGTAACTTAACAGGGTAGCTGATGAAGGTCGTGTTGACCGAAACGTCCCTCCCTGCATACTATTTTTCTGCACCAATAATAAATATAATTTCATCCTAAAGTTGAGTGCAGAGTTTCTTAGTACATATTGTGGTTTGGGCACCTACTCTGGCACCTTCTTGAGGCTGTGCATACGTTTCTACTACTACAGAAATATTGGGCAGTGATCAAATCTTTTTGCAATTGGGGTCCTGCATGCCATTTGGACAAATTAACTGAATCATATATAAAACGTTAATTTTTAATACTTTGTAGAGAAACCATGGAAGTTACCATACGCTGGCTTTCCTCCTTTGCCAGGCATTTACTGCAGCTGACTTCAGTTGTTGCTTCTTTGTAGGTCTTTCTGTCTTTAGTTTTGTCCTAAGCAAGTGGAATGAAAGCTCAATGGGTTTGAGATGCGATGATTGAATCAGACATTGCAGAATATTCCACTTCTTTGGGTCATTGTCCATCTGTACTGTGAAGTGCCCCAACCTGTCAACCTTGCTGCATTTGGTTGAACCTGAGCAGAAAATATGGCCCTGTAAATTTCAGAATTCAACCAGCTGCTTCTATCTTTAGTCACATCATCAATAAACACTAGTGACCCAGTGCCACTGGAAGCCATGCATGCCCATGCCAGCACACTGCCTCCACCATGTTTTACAGAGGTTGTGGTGTTACAAGTGTTCTCCGTACTTTCTTCTCATCCTTTTGGGATAGTTTAATCTTAGTTTTATCTGTCCAAAGACTGCTTTTCCTGAACTGGGCTGGCTTCTTTAGATATTTTTTTTTTGGCAAAGTCTAATCTGGCCTTTCAATTTTTAAGGCTGATTAATAGTTTGCATCTTGTGGTGAACCCTCTGTGTTTGCTCTCATTAAGTCTTATCTTTATGATAAGCTTAGATACTGAATCACCTACTTCCTAATGAGTGTTCTTCACTTAGGTGGATGTTGTGAAGGGATTTTTCTTCACCATGGAAAGGATTTTACGGTTAGCCATCAATGTTGTCTTCCATGGACATCAAGGCGTTTTTGAGTTCCAAGCTCACCAGTGCGCCCTTTCTTTTTTTCAGAATGTACCAAACTGTTAAATTGGCCACTTCTAATATTTCTGTCATCTCTGATGGATTTCTTCTTTTATGTCAGGTCTCTTCCACCTCCATTGAGAACTCTTTTGTCCACATGTTGTGGGTTCACAGCAACAGCTTCCAGATGCAAATGCCATACCTAGAATCCGCTAAAGACCTTTTACCTGCTAATTGATGATGTATTTACAAGGAAAAAGCCCATTTAAGAGTTTTTGAGATAATTGTCTAATTACTTTTGGCACTTTAAAAAGATGCAGCTGCATATACAAGAGCTGTATCACTAAATGCTTACTCTAAATAGGATGTTAATACCCTCTAATTAAAGCTGAGAGTCTGCACTTTAAGGCCATATTAAATTTTATAACTATCTTAAATATGGTTTGGTAATCAACTAAAATGACAAAATCTCAACTCTGGCAAAAATTAAGAGACCACTGCACAGTTTTATAAAAATCAGCTTCTCTACATGTCTGACAGCCATTCCATTCCAGTGTCAGCTGAATTTCAACCAGAGTACAACTCATTCTACTTAATGTGCTGCTGATCAGGTGATGATCACCTGCACCAAATCATATTTAAAGGGAATCTGCCATCACTTTTTTGGCATATATTAACGCCGCTATGTTTGTACCTTGTTTCCCCGGCGTTACTCTGCATGTCTCTGCTTTAACCCTTTGCTCCTTTCCCCCTAACCAGCTGGGATACTGTTGTCTGTTACCTGTATGGATGCTGCTCAGTTCCCGGCTCTGCTGCGTAGCCGTACATGTGTTGTGATGTTCTGCTCCGCTGCATGACCATCCGCATGTGTGGTCCCTGGCTGCCGCTGTGGAAGCTATCCGTGGATTGCGAGGTCCTCTGCAGCTGGTGCATGACTTTCCACGTGTGTCCAGGCTTGCAGCCGCTGCCTTAAGCCGCAGTGCCTGTCCCACCTGTGCTGTAATGGTTTCTGTGTGTGCTTAGGGTACGCACGGCCACACCTTCCCTGATTTTATTAGGGCTGTGTGTGTGCTTAATTGCTCTCCCCAGCCTATTGCTGAGGAGACGCTCATATATAAAGTTCCTCTTTACTGTTGGGCATTGCCAGAGCTTCGCATTGAGTTCCTGAACCTAGCCATGTGTGTGTGTGTTCAGCTCCTGCTCTGATTGCGATCAGTCCTGGGAGAGCTGATGCCCTTTGTCCTGTCCTGTATTTCCGCCTGCTCTGGGGGCAGAGTACCCAGATCGCCTTTCCTGGAGGCTGCATATCCAGGCCCGTTCCTGTTGTGACTTGTTTCCTGAATCCTTGATCTGTTCCTGTACCTGACCCTGTCTGAACTCTGTCCTCTGTGTTATGTTCCAGAAGTCCCTCCGTGTCTGGAACCATGTACCCAGTGACTGAGTTTCCTGTAATTGGTGTCCTGTGACCCAACCTGGGTTCGTCTGTTAAAGCTGGAGTCCGGTGTTTATGCTGAGCATTTACTATTCTGTGCTCAGCTTGCTATACGGTGCTAACTCCGTCCGGCTCCAGTCCAACCCTGCGGTGTTTGCACCAACACGCTCGAGTTCCTTCCTAGGTCCTGCAGCCTGACGACCGCTGCCTGGTGATGTGATCGTGTCCGATGTCCGGCTACTGCTGTCTGGTACCCAAAGCCCAACCACCACGGCCTGTATTCCGATGTCCAGCCTGCGGCCTGCTGTCCAGATGTCTTGGCTGTGTCCCAATGTCCTGCTGGTTCCCCGTGGTCCACCCTGTGACGACGTCTGTCCTGGGTCAGTGTCTGATGTTCTCCTGCTGAGCCTGTGTTACGCCTGAGGCCTGAGAGAGAGGCTGTCCTAGTAAGCCCAAGCCAGATGACCCTGGACTGCATCATCCCGTGATGACCCCTGCCATCGTCTGACATCAGTCCGAGGTCAGTGTCTGATGTTCTCCTGCTGAACCTGTGCCACGCCTGAGGCCAAAGAGAGAGGCCGCCATAGTATGCCCATGCCAGATAACCCTGGACTGCTTCAACCTGTGATGTCCTCCTGTCTTCGTCTGTTATCCAGAGACGTGTACCCTTCCCTGATGTGCGGAATCTGGAGCCTGGCATTATGTTCTGTTTAAGTACTGTGTTTGTCTTCAAGTAAACTTTATGTTTCTTCATACCTGAAGTTGTGCGGTGTTGTCTAGTGCTGCAGGTCGCCATCTTGCCCACATGCTCAGCTGCCACAGACCCCCCGGTTGATGCCCTCCCCTAGTCCGGGTAGGCCCGGGTCCCCCTCTGTGTTCCAGTGGGTCCACACTCCCTTACCATCTGGGATGCACGCCCCACGTCGTTGTGGTCTGGCGGTGTGGGAGCATAGGCTAGCTAGGCAAGCTATGCCATGTACCGACGCCCCGAAACCGTAACACATGATATAAAAATATCGTTCAATTCAGTGTCACCTATGCATTATAACAGTACTTTTGATACCCCTTGACTCCCCACCTTTGATCAATAAATACCGTTTATATTCCTCCCGCGGTGTATGTAAATCTGCTCGGTCCAGTCCGATGGGCGGGGCATATTGTCCGTCTCCACCCGCCCCAACGGCTTGCTGTACGTATTCTTTTCTGCGAATATCACAGATCGCGTAGCGATCAAATGGCGTATGGAGTATGCTTAGCCCAACAGTGGTTAAAGCAAAAAATCAGTATTGCGCATGCGCCGGCATACGCCATTACGTTCTATGGCCCGGAAGTATTACGATGCGTGAGGGAACACACAATTTGCATCGCAATACTTACGGGCCATAGAACGTAATGGCGTATGCTGGTGCATGCGCAATATTGATTTTATGCAAAGCATGCTGCACACAAGTGAAAGACCGTTTGAATGTGCACGCGCGGTAACTGTACGCGAACGCAGGAATTACCCGAAAGAAATGCGTAGAGCAAGACATACACCGCGGGAGGAATATAAACGGTATTCGTGGATCATAGATGGGGAGTCAAGGGGTATCAAAAGTACTGGTATAATGCATAGGTGACACTGAATTGAATGATAATTTTACATGATATGCTAAAAAAAGTGGCGACAGATTTTCTTTAACGAAGGAAAGTTTAAAAAACACTGCTGTGGTGTTCACAATCCTCTTGCAATAGGACAAGCTGGATGGCAAAACAAGTGCTAGTAATATCCCAAAAGTAATAGGATTGAAAAAATAACCTTTAACCATGCCAAATGATTTGAAAAGAAAAGTCTTCAGTGAGGAAAAGAAGGGCTCAATTCTGGCTTTACTAGCAGAGGGATACAGTGAGCATCATGCTGCCTCCATCCTTAAAATTTCTAAGATGGCAGTCCATTACAAGGTCAAGCAGCAGACATTGGGGACAACAAAGCTACAGACCGGCAGAGGGCAAAAACGACTCTCCACTGACCGGGATGACCATCATCTTATTCGAATGGCACTCAGCAACCGCAGGATGACATCAAGTGACCTACAAAAGGAATGGCAAATGGCAGCTGGGGTGAAGTGCATGGCAAGAACAGTTCGTAACAGGCTCCTAGAAGCAGGGCTCAAGTCAGGTAAAGCTAGAAAAAAAGCCTTTCATCAATGAGAAGCAAAGGAGAGCCAGGCTGAAGTTTGCCAAAGGCCATGAGGATTACACCATAGAGGACTGGAGTAAGGTAATCTTCTCTGATGAGTCTAATTTTCAGCTTTGCCCAACACCTGGTCGTCTAATGGTTAGACGGAGACCTGGAGAGGCGTACAAGCCACAGTGTCTTGCACCCACTGTGAAATTTGGTGGGGGATCGGTGATGATCTGGGGGTGCTTCAGCAAGGCTGGAATTGTGCATGTTATTCTTTGCGAAGGACGTATGAATCAAGCCGCATACAAGATTATCCTGGAAAAAAAAGTTGATTACTTCTGCTCAGGCAATGTTCCCCAACTGTGAGGACTGTTTTTTC
>VIAB01001394.1:170559-185069 GCA_009801035.1 Oophaga pumilio
CCACGGGGGTCCAAGTCTCTGTCCGATAAAAATAAAAAAATAAAAAAGCTGAGGAGCTGCTTCAGCAGCGACTATCCTCTGTGACCTCAAATTTTAGACTGGAGAGCTGGAGTAGGAGGAGCCCTAGCTGGAGGGGCCGGTCAACACTTATTTAATCTGAGGTGTTTCTATCCTGTGTGGGCTCCGCCTACCCACTAGTAATGACTAGTGTGTCTCCCTACCTTCCAATCTGCTGCTGAAATACTTATTTCTCACTGCAAAATGCATATACATTTATATAATGTGATTTTATGGATTTTATTTTTAATATTCTATCTCTCAGTGTTAAAATTAACCTATCCTTAAAATTATAGACTGTTCATGACTGTCAGTGGGCAAACTTACAAAATCAGCAAGGGATCAAATAATTATTTCCTTCACTGTACATCATAGTTTATTCCACAAAAGTGTAAAATTCTTGAAAGACGTACATGCATGGCAGCTGTAAGATGCGCCTAATTTATTAAGAAGCACACATATCTCACTTTATTAAGCCTAGTGCACAATACGGCAGTCTCAGACAAGCAGGGCCTCAATGTGCACATTTATTTAAACTGTGCTCTAAGCTAAATGATAAATATGATGCCTCTTTAGACGGTCTAGTCTAAACTTACTCATCTACTAGGCGGCTTACATTGTACTATAAATATGACTCATTTTTGGGGCAGTGTCATATTTGGCCATATTTTCCCCCCTTGTTGGACAAACCTCAAATTGTCAAACACATAACAAAAGCGGTGCATGGCATGCAAGTCAGTTTATGAAGCACATTTCACAACCATTTTGCCGCATTTAGCATAATAAATCTCCTTGCAGATATACTTACTGTATGTACTCTTTCTTGTTCTTGTTGGTGACTACTATGTCTGATCCACCAGGCATCAGATCATGTTGATGGGTCTAAAAGAAAAAAATAATCGTGTGGATGCCAAATCATTCAGCTAGTCCTACCAGCGCCACTCTAGAAGTGAGACATCTCTACCTGTCCGAAGAGCTCTTCATCCACAGTGAATCGTAGGTCTAGTTCTTCTGGATCATTCTCAAGTATCCACAGGAGAGAATTGTAATATTCACTATCCTGGTAGACAAACCACAATAATTTAGGATGACCAACATCACAGAAATATGAGGTTATCTTACAAAGTCTACCACCACCTTTTGTATGGAAGTAAAACGGTCCACAGATTCTAAAAAGTTCTTATTTTAAACGCACACACAAAAAATGCAAAAAAACTACAATGGGTTAATCTAGTAGGCACATAAGCGTATGTTCACCTCCGAGTCCTTCTAACGGTTCACACATAGAGTTTAGCTAAGCAGTGAAGGATGTGTCTGACCCCATGACTGACTATTGTGTGACAGGTGCTACGGACGCTGCCACATGACAAAACGTGTGTGGTCCGACCGATCTGTAAACATGTCTCGCTAGATGGTGGGCGGAGGGGGGCAGGCTGCATTACATTACCAGAAACCTTTGCTGGATTGTCACCAACCGTTACAGTGAACCAATAACTTGTTAGTGTTACATCAAAGGTACGCCGAAATTAGCATTTAGAAAAAAATCTGAATCCCTTCTGATCGTTATGCACATTATGTATATAGTAAGGATAGTTTCCATATTGATCATTTTATACTAGTGAATTGTTCCTAGCCTTTCACAGTCTCATGTTCCACACTCTGACTACTGTCTATGCACAAGTCGCTGTATAATTCCGGGCGTCAGAATGATGGCATTCGGCAATGCAAGGACAGAAATGGACCAGAAAATTAGCTGACAAAGTGAGTTTGGTAAGAACACCATTCACATAATGTAATTACTACCAGAGAAAAGATCCATTTATTTTGGGCGAGCTGCTTTAACTGCAGGCCGAATAATTATTTAACATGCCTTTCTATGGGTCAGAGATACAAATTTCTGCTGTGACTCTTGACTCTGACCACTAGCGGAACTTACTGCATATGGCAGTGTTTCCCAACCAGAGATGGTGAATTACTGATTTCCACCTACCACAATACTAGAGGTTTCCTCTGGTTGCAGAAAATCGCCATATAATGTGTATAAGACCAATAAGCAACTTGCTGCACACTCAAAACTCCAAAAAGAAGCTTGGAGTCATAACATATCAGTTTACAGGTCAAGTATTCATAGATTTGTTAAAATCTGTAAAAACAAGTCATGTAGTAGCTGTGTCCATCAGGGAACACACAATGCAGCGACTAGTATAACATACCACAGACTGCATGTCATTCAGGGTTATTGCCTTCTGTAGCATCATTTTATAAAATGGTCGTATGAAGAAACCTGCAGGAGCGAGAACCATCATTATTTTACATATGGACATCACTTATAATGAACATGAGTTATTACACATGATCGTGAGCACTGTGCAGCAACTATCCTGCAGTTTCCTTTCTTTTGTATTAAGAATCAACTTCAGGTGACCGACCCGGGAGCCAAATATCTGAAATATCACTGGAGCTAGAAAAGCACACTGCCAAAAATGTACTATTACATAAACTACGGCAGAAAAGTTTGGTGCAGACGAGGAAAAATGCTGGAAATTAAGAATGCAAGTTATTTTTTTTTATCAATTAACAAAATGCAAAGTGAATGAACAAAATAAAAAAAAAATTTAAACTAAATCAATCTTTGCTGTGACCGCCCTTTGCCTTCAAACCCTGTAGGCACACTTGCAAAAACTTTTTGAAGGCACTTGGCAGGGAGATTATAGCTAACCACAGATGGAATTGCACAAGCATACATACACAGCAGATCTTTGGTTGGTCCTTCAACATGTTTGGAACAACCTCCCTGCAGGGTTCCTTCAAAAACAGCGTGTAAGTGTACCTAGAAGAATATCAGCCAAAGGATGGTCACTCCAAATATTGATTTGATTTAGACTTCGTTTTGTTGATTCACTTCCCATCAACCTTCTGGACAACTCAAAACCACATCGGTCAGTCCAACCACACTCTTATGAAAGCAATATTAAATCCCAAAGTAAAGTATAAAAGTAGGCCCAAAAAACAGTTTTAAAGGGTTTGTTTCAACATGTTAATTGAGTAAAAAGCCACTTTGCAATCTACCTAATAAAAAATCTATAAATAAAAAAACGTAGAGATTTTTATATCTATAATTTACTGCTCGCCGCCTAGGTAACCTGCCACCTTAGCAGTCAAAAAGAGTCCAGTTTCCTAGAGCAGCATTTGCAATGCCAGATTGCTGGATCCAGCCAGATACTGTGCCCCTACGCTCCTCCCATGCTGTGGAGGGAAAGCGGACTCTGCTTGAAACAAGGGAGAGTGCACAGTTTAAGCAAGAGACATGACCACACTACAAGCCTGGACAATCAATCATCAGGGCTGCACCAGCCACAGCAAGCAGGAGGCAGAGGAGCAGTGAATAACTTGAGAAAACCCCCTTTACACATTAGTTTGAAAATCGAGCAGAGGTGGATATTTAAGTGTCAAGAAGAAGAAATACAGGATTTAAAAAAAGTTGGAAAACATTTGCCAGACTTCTGCAGAGATCATGGATTCAGAAAATAAAGACTGCTCTGTTAAGTCTGTAAACTAAAACTTTGTGACTGATTGCGCCTCATAATTGAAAATGCACTGCATTTTATACTAATTAGGCTAAATTTTGCCAATGGCCATGTTATGGTTTTAAATCAATACTCTTTATTTCAGCACAAATTTGGTTATCAAATCTATCCTGTTTATGTACATTTGTGATACCAATGTATGCCCCCACAATGTAACGGCAGCGTTTCAATTTGTATAAACTTGGGTTTAAATGAGCATATGAAAAATTGTCTTGTTTTTTTCCAGAATAAAAAGATGATTTTTCACTCAAATAGTGCTCCATATGACTTTTCCACATCTGAATGGCCTTCATATCAGTTTTTTATATCCACAATCAATAAATAACACCCAATTCACGTTCCTATGTAATTCTGGGAATGGATCCGGTAAAAACAGGTGTGCGATTACTGGTGTCAGTAAGGCATCCATTTTTTTTTTCTTTAAAACACATCCACTGTATTCAGATCTGTTTATAATCTCATGGCCTGAAAGGCTGAGGAGGAGAAACAGTGAGATCATGGAAAAATGATCTTAAGCTTAAACTTACCATCCAGAAGCTTTCCATGGTAAACTGCCATCCCAGCCACACGGCCAATAAACTTGAAATATGAAAGGTGATCTTCATTGCACAGTCCAGAATTTGGATTGATTTGCAAAGTGTAATTATCACTGTGAAGAAAAACAGAAGTTCAACAGTCATCGATAATACAACCTAGAACTCCTGGCCACAGTGAGGAAAAAAAAAAAAAGTCATAAACTCACTTACCAATCCCCTCCCTGCCTTCTGCATGCCCGCAGTGTCCCCCACCAGTCTTCTCTTCCAGTATGGTCAGCAGTTGACTGCTTCAGCCAATTAGTGGTGACCCATCGAAAGAGAAGGAGAGGAGACCGGAGGGGTACACTTTTAAACCACACTGGGGCAAAGAATAAAAAATAGCAGAAACCCCTTTAATACTCAATTTTTGGAGGATAGAATATTCCTTTTGTACAGGCAGTAACTTGATTACTGCCCTAGAGTTACATAACACATTCTGAACTCAAGACTCCATCCACCTCACAAAAGCTGCAGGCTATGGATGTCTAATAATGCAAAGTTATCTAATGATGCAAAGTTGACCTCTTTGTATTCTAGAGTCATTCAAATTGAGAGTCAGGAACATTGGAAACTAATCCCAGAACTCAGCAGCATCATTTTTTGACAACATAAAAAAAAAGAATAATTAGATCCTTAAATTAAATGAAACAAATATGAAGAAACTTGATTCATGCTGATAAGCCTATAGCTGCTGACCAGGACTGTGGCCAAGAAGTGGCTTCTCTAGGTGCAGGCAGAACAACATGTGAAAAGAACTCGTGGGCCTGACAGACTGGGCACAAGGCTAGATCAATTGACTTCAGGTCATTATCGTAGCGCTATGCACAATATACCAGGTGAATAGACTGGAGGTCAATATCCTGACAGAAGACTACATATGGTTGGAAAAGTGTCCAAAAAAAAAAAGAGGAACAAGTGGGGTCTTGCTAAATATCATGGCACTTACGTTGCTGAATACTCAAAGAGACCATAATATGGATTAAACATTTCTTTCGATATCAAGAAGAACCATTCTCTGGCAACTCCTCCATAATCTAAACCCTTCTCATTGTCAAATTCAATCCAGAGACGTGCTTTGAGAAATTCTGGTCGTTTCACAGCAATTATTCTTCTGTAGGAATCCTCAAAAACGGCTGACCGACGCAACTTCATTTCAAACCGGTTAGGAATATCGAGCTACGGAGAAACAAAATATATATGTATATATTAAAATATTTTTTACACGCCAAGATTGAAACAAAATATGAAAAATATAAGACAAATCTGATAACGGGCCCATAATTACAATTCCAATTATGTAAAAAGTGGTCCTACAACACTAATCTTTCACACCAGATTAAATTTAACTACGACAGCAAAAATTCTTGAGGGTCTAAAGAGGGCAGATTTAGGTAGTCCTTAGAAAAATAAACTTTGAAAACTACTTCCATTTTAATCCCCCCACGCAACCAAGAAGCAGTCTGGCAGCAGTTTACACCCCCTAGATGTAGATAAATGTGATTCAATCCATAGGTAAAAGACAAATTTAGAATCTAATTATTTATACAGTGATTTCAGTGTTATTCACATCTTCATACATGGATATTGTTGCAAATGCATGCAATTTACTGCTTATTACAATTTTCATTCATTTTTGCAGTATTAGGCTATGTTTCCACGATCAGGAAACATAGCGTATATGACGGAGCGGAAATTCCGCTCCGTCTAAGCCCCGCCCCCTTTTTGACGCGCGCTATTTCCGGAGGTGTTCAGGACACCTCCGGAACACCTCCGGAAATAACGCAGGGCTACATAGCCCTGTGTAAAATTCCGTTGCGGCGACGCACCGTCGCCGCAACACGCGAGGACATGCTGCGGTCTGAAAAGACGCGCCGCATGTCCGTAAACGCAGGTGTTCCGCCTGCGTAATTTTGCGCATAGTGGAGACGGGATTTCTTGAAATCCCCTCCACTATGCTGTAACATCTGGACGCTGCGTGTTTGGCGCTGCGCCAGCGCACAGCGCCAAACACGCAGCGTTTCCTGATCGTGGAAACTCACCCTTAACATTTTTGTTACGCCCTGGAGACCGACAATCGTTGCTAGGCAGCAGAACATGAGCAGTGCTTACAAGTGATTTTCTATTGAGCTTGTAAGCACTGTGCTGGAATGCACTCAGGGGCGGACATATCCTTTGGTGACCAAGAGGTAAGAGGGCCCACTTTGACCTCTAAAGCAGATGTAGCTGTGGATTATGATGAGCTATTGTACAGCAAAGGGTCCTTATACTGTTCCCGCACAGGGGCTCATCTTCTGTCTGTGTCCATCAGCGAGTGTGTGCTTGCCTTCTGATTCTGGCCACTGTCAATGATTAGAAGCTAGACTGCATCGGCGGTCAGACTTCTTCGTAAACAAAAGCAAAGTGTTAAAAACTGAAGAATGCAAATTTTTAATAAGCAGTAAATTGCAAACCTCCACAACCAGCGGTCATGCTTCCCACCTACCTAGCAAGAAATAAATTAAACTTTGTACAACTCCAAATATGCAGAAAACACCTTGGATTACACTTGCCTGCTTCTTCAACTTTTTACGGAAATACTCATATTTTCTTTTGTAATCCCGAGAATAAGGTACAGCCTAGAAACCAAATAAGAGTTTAACATAGCACTCAACTTTATGATTAAAGGAAAACAAAAAAAAAAACGAACACTTAGCTTAATAGAAATCTATAAATACAAAAAAAAAGTTTCCTTACTCTTATTCAAGGTCACAGAAGCTAATGCTGGAAGAGAACATACCGTCCCCTCTTGCCACATGAGTGCTCACTTCACAGGGTCGCCGAGACACGGCAGCGGCTTCATACAGTCTGATCAGAATGTTAAACTAAGAACCTCATGTTCAGTTTTGTACATTTTTGCCTAGCGGCATTAGATCAAATGATTTTTAGATGTGCGGTCCATGACATTTTTCTACAGATCTAGCATGAAGAAGTTGAGTAATATGGCAAAAACATATTGTAAAAAAAAAATAAAAATGTGAAAAAACTACTTTGACCTTGTAAAATTGTTGAAAATTATTTTACTGTACGTCCAGAACAGCACTTTAAGGTGGGTCATCCAGCAGTGAACAGCCCAGCTTAATCAGTTCAGGACCCTAATTAAAACTGAAGCATTGGATACTCGCCTCCCACAGTGGTGCGGACATCACGGTGACTACATTGCTGCAGGTGGTGAACATCCAGCGTTTTTAGTTTACTTGGTTCCTGAAGTGATCAAGCTGTGGTAGTCCAGAAGTTTTTTGTTTTTTTTTAAAAAGCAGGCCCAATTCATCAAGACCGGTGTTCTTCACACTGATCTGGAAAAGGTGGTGCGCTGGCATCAGATGCTTCCGATTCATTAAGTGGTTCACGCCTCTTAATGGATCAAGAGTGTCAGACAAGTAGAGTGCGCTTCAGTGTGCGCCTCGCCACAAATCTTATTCCAGTCTGGGAGTGGAGTAACATTTATGGAATAAGAAATGGCACAGCATCAGTTTTGACCATTTTTACATTCTGCTTCCATTGTGCATTACACAATATGCCTTCTGACCTTTAATCTGCGCCCTGTCCACAATTATTCACAAAGCCTCATGGACATCTATACATAGTAGGTATCCTGTCTGTCAACGCTGGCAAATCAGGCAAAGAATTGACCATGCGCTATGTACATAGATGTACTTACTGCAGGCTTGGAGACATCCTGCCGTCTAATAGGGACATCAAATGGCCAGGTCAGTTACTCCCCGCTAATAAGGACTCACCTAACACTTCTTCACTGTAAGGACTGTTCATTCTGACTCAGTGAAAAAAAGTTCAGACAGCCAAGAATGAAACTCAATCCCCACCCCCTCACGGCAACCAGGGTCTGCGGATACAAGTGCTTAAGGTAATTTCCCAGATGGTGCGAGGTGCAATATATTACACAGCCGCCATATTAACATACTTTTCACACCTTACACAAGCTGCCGTCTTGTAAACATGGTGCACTGACAGAGGCGTCGCAAGAAACATTCAGCAATAATTCTATGAGCTGCCATGCCATTTACTTGTGGGTGCTGAGAAGTGATGGCTGACAACCCAGCAAAGCAATGGCTGGCCTGTAAGGGCACACAGTAATAGCGTGCATTTGTACTGACCGGTCCGGTTATTGCGGCGGTCTCCAAGCGCGGATCTTCCCATTGAGTTTTCTTGGTGTCTGGATAAAAATAGGAACGTGCTTTATTTTCTTTAGAAATCAAATAATTAGACAATTATTTAGAAAAGACATTTGCTTACTGTGATCAATATAAAAGCCTCGGCCATCCGTGTGCGTCCTCTCTTCCCAACCAGGCTGCATGGGAGAACCATAAACAGGTCAGTATGGCACAATGAGAACCAGTACAAGTGTACTTGGACCAGTAAGGTTCATACATAACCTTGTTTAATATTGTATTTAGCGTCATTCACTTCCACAGCGCTTTACACACATCAAGGTCCCCAATGGGGCTCATAATCTAAATTCCCTATCAGGTCTGTGGAGTGAGGGAGGAAACTGGAGAACCCAAAAGGAAACACAGGCAAACACGGGGAGAGCATACAAGCTCTTCATCACTCAGGACCCCAGCGTTGCAAAACAACAGTTCTAGCCACTGAGCCACCTTGCTGCCCATACAACAAGTTTTGGTGATAGATTGCTTATCATTGCTGTTTACGTAGTAGAAGAATATCCCACAGCGCAGTACAAAAGGTTGTCATCACTTATCTGTCACTGTCCCCATAAACATTCATGATATTCATATTACACACACAAAACCCATTTCAAGGGAATGCAGTTGGGCTGCCCCTTAGGAAATTATCCGAAGTAGCAGTTGTGCCCGCACAAGAACGGTGCATCAGAATACATCCCGGAGACCACTGACTGCCAAGGTAACTAGCAAAACCACTGCAAGTAGTGGTAGACCTCAAGCATGTTTCTGCAGCACAGTTATTGGCAATACAGTAAGAGGTGTAAGGAGTGTGTCAATGACTGCCTTCTGGACATCTGTTAAGTCAGCATTTCCCCATAATTGTGGAGCCTACTGAAACAGACTAAGGGACCTTTTTAAACACTTAAGAAGCCTTTGCAGGTGTTTTTTGTTAGTTATTCTAATTTACTGAGATAATGAGTTTTGGGTTTTCATTGACTGTAAGCAATAATCATCAACATTAACAGAAAGAAACACTTGAAATATTGAAATAGAGCACTCTGTTTGTAATGACTATCTAATATATAGGAAAGATGTATATCTTCGTACCGTGTTAGCCAGTAGATATATGAGTTTCACTTTTTGAATTCAAGAACTGCAATAAATTATCTTTTTGATGATATTCTAATTTAGTGAGAAGCACCTGTATGTCATCACACAGACTGTAAATAGCATGTTACACTTCCTTTGATACATCAATATTCAACAAAGAATAGTGCAGGACAAGATATTAGTAAAATATCATCAACATTATCTAGATTGCTACATCTTTTTGAAATATTTTCAAAAATTCACTGAAAATGCCCAAGAGTGAGGACAAAATGTAGTAGGCGCCTAGTCAGAGCATGCAATCAAATTCGGGATATCACACTAAATAGACTAAAATTACTGCAATAAACAGTAAATCATATGGTGAAGACATTAATAACCTTTCATGTAAGAAATCAAAACTCATACATGACCAAGGTTGCTTAGAATACCGACCCGACGAGTTTCGCATAAATGCTTTGTCTGGAGGTTTCCTGCGTCAAGTCAGAGAGGCTATCTAGTCTTCTGAGCAATCCAGATAATTTAGGAGTTTGGATTTCTTACATAAAAGCTATATTATATATATATATAATTTACAGCTTTTCAATTTATGATATTGGTAAAAAAGTCAAAGAATTTTGATATTTCACTTATACCTTGTCCTGCACTAGCTTTTGTTAGAATCTTTTGCCCTTTCCCCAGGTACTATAGAGGACAGCACGCTTAGGGGAAGTTTTTTCCTTTGATTCATCTTTCACTTACTGGCAATGGTCCCAGCTCTGACACGTCTAAAGGAGGCCTTGTCCGTAGCTGTACAGGAATTCTCAGTCTCGGGTCTTCCTATACAAACGATAAACAGCATTGCTTGAAAACATCATGTTTACTGCATACAGGGTTTTGAGACATATATACTAGAGAGATCGTCCTAATTAAGAGATATAAGGCACCAGAGAAAAGCAGCAGAGTAACTAACAGCACACTTGAGTGAAAGTGAGACATTTGGCGACTATTAAACAGGCGTTTTTAAATTCTATACAGTAAAGATGTATATCTTTGTACCGTGTTAGCCAGTAGATAGAAAAATATTTAGAGTTGAGAGTCCTCAGTGGTTCAGTGAGTGAGTCTCGAAAGCTTGCAATTTACCATCTTTTCAGTTAGCCATTAAAAGGTATCAACCACTGAGGACTCTCAAATCTAAATATTTTTTTAAATTCTATATAAATTAAAGTTTATCACTGATATACTTGGCCCATTAATTAAAATAGTCTAATTCCTAACTAATAATTGCAGTCTTTAACTCTTTCATTAGCCAGGGCTTTAACATAAGGACTACAGCTTAGATCTTGGTGTCACATAACGCTCAGAATCTTACCAGGAGACACCAGGCTCAAAATCCTAAATGCAACATTTGGGGCAGTCATAGTATGACTGACTGTTCATGATCAAAACCCCATGTAAACGATGTCAGAAAGTAGCTGATCATCAATAATTTGCTTCCCTATCATTGATTGCATCTTTTGCGCGGATTTAATAATCATTTTTGTACATCCACATGGGGAAACAAGATGTCCCGGAAAAAATTTAGTACTGAATCCTCATGTATCACCATGCATGCAAAATGAGGCAATTGACACGCAACTAATTTGTATGTGTGTGTAACAGGACCCTAAAGTGGAGGAGGAGCAGATCACATCAGGAGCACGGTCACAGCTTGGTCATGCTTTCCCCTACACCCAGGGAAGGAGGTGGTGGTGACAGGAACGACTATTTAAAAGAATGTGTCATCAGAAAATTACCTATTTATTTTACTCACTTAGCCCCATTAATTCCACAGTGCTATACAGACATTATCAGCATTGTCCCCACTGGGGATCACAATCTAGATTCCCTATCAATAAGTGTTTGGAGTGTGGGAGGAAACTGGAGAACCCGGAGGAAACCCACAGAAACACGGGGAGAACATACAAACTTCTTGCAGATGTTGTCCTTGGTGGGTTTTGAACCCAGGACCCCAGAGTTGCAAGGCTGCAGTGCTAACCACTGAGACACCGTGCTAACCTATTCTTTAAAACAAGCTAATTGTAAAATATTTTTTAAATATTCATAACACAATCTATAATGAAAAATAAATGAGAAATATGTAATTTTGAAAGAGGTAAGTAAACTGAATGGTGGCGTTATAATAATATTTATTATCATTAATAGTATTAAAACGTCTTTTGTAAAAGAACAAGAGATAATTTGAAATATATATATATATACACATACATACATATACACACACACACACACACACACACACATATTGCTCAAAAAAAATAAAGGGAACACTCAAATAACACATCCTAGATCTAAATGAATGAAATATTTTCATTGAATACATTATTCTGTACAAAGTTGAATGTGCTGTCAACGTAATCACATAAAAATCATCAATGGAAATCAAATTTTTGAACCAATAGAGGTCTGGATTTGGAGAGACCCCCCAAAATGAAAGTGGAAACAAGTCAAAATGAAAATCTAAACAAGGCAAAATTAAAGTGGAAACAAGTCAAAATGATGCTCAGCATTGTGTGTGGCCTCCACGTGCCTGTATGACCTCCCTACAATGCCTGGGCATGCTCCTGATGAGGTTGCGTATGTTCTCATGAGGGATCTCCTCTCAAACCTGGATTAAAGCATCCGCCAACTCCTGGTTGGTGGATAGAACGAGACATGATGTCCCAGATGTGCTCAATCGGATTCAGGTCTGGAGAATGGGCAGGCCAGTCCATAGCTTCAATGCCTTCATCTTGCAGGAACTGCTGACACACTCCAGACACATGAGGTCTGGAATTGTCCTGCATTAGGAGGAACCCAGGGCCAACCGCACCAGCATATGGTCTCTCACAAGGGGCCTGAGGATCTCATCTCGGTACCGAATGGCAGTCAGGCTACCTCTGGCGAGCACATGGAGGTCTGTGCGGCCCTCCAAAGAAATGCCACCCCACACCATTACTGACCCACTGCCAAACCGGTCATGCTGAAGGATGTTGCAGGAAGATTGCTCTCCCCGCCGTCTCCAGACTCTGTCACATGTGTCGAGTATGAACCTGCTCTCATCTGTGAAGAGCACAGGGCGCCAGTGGCGAATTTGCCAATCCTGGTGTTCTCTGGCAAATGACAAGCGTTCTGCACGGTGTTGGGCTGTGAGCACAACCCCCAACTGTGGACGTCGGCCACTCAGACCATCCTCATGGAGTCGGTTTCTAACCGTTTTTGCAGACACATGCACATTTGTGACCTGCTGGAGGTCATTTTGAAGGGCTCTGGCAGTGCTCCTCCTGGTCCTCCTTGCAGAAAGGCGGAGGTAGCAGTCCTGATGCTGGGTTGTTGCCCTCCTACCGCCCCCCTCCACATCTCCTGGTGTACTGGCCTGTCTCCTGGTAGCAACTCCATCCTCTGGACACTTTGCTGACAGACACAGCTACCCTTCTTGCCACAGCTTGCATTAATGTGCCATCCTGGATAAGCTACACTACCTGAGCAACTTCTGTGGGTTGTAGACACTGCCTAATGCTGCTGTACAATACCTCTAAGGATGAGAGCAATGACAAAATGCAAAAATGACCAAAGCAACAGCCAAAAAGGATGAGAAAAGAGAAATGGTCTGTGGTCCCCACCTGCAGATTCACTCCTTTATAGGGGGTGTCTTCCAAATTGCCAATAATTTCTACCTGTTGTCTGTTCCATTTGCACAACAGCAGGAAAAATTGATTCACAATCGGTGTTGCTTCATAACTGAACAGGTTGATTTCACAGAAATGTAACTGACTTGGAGTTATATCGTGTTGTTTAAGTGTTCCCTTTATTTTTTTGAGCAGTGTATATATCTCAAATCCCTGTCACGGCCAGCCCACTCTCCAGACCTGAACCCCATTGAAAACCTCTGGAATGTGATCAAAAGGAAGATGGATAGTCACAAGCCATCAAACAAAGAAGAACTGCTTAAATTTTTGTACCAGGAGTGGCATAAGGTTTAGAATCACTTGCCTATAACAAAGAGGAACTTAAAAAAAATAAAACACTGTTACTGAAAAAATGCAATTTACCATCTAAAAGCATCATGTCTATAATATGAAAACATTATGATATACATCTAGTAAACTTAAAGAGAAAATGAAATCAATTTACTGAAACCTATGGTTTATTTACTTATTTGATAGAATTGGAATTCTAGCTACAAAACCTCAATGTAATTGCAGTATCTTAACTGAATAAGGGAGGGATGTCTGTGCAGTTTTGCCAGAGAAAGAATATAACAGTTGATAGAAGAAGGTTCACAATACCCATGTTGTAGTCTTAGTGTTGTGATTGATAAAGAAGGGCCGTCCACTTGGGGCATGCCTAATTTCCCAGCCTTTGGGGAGGAATCCATGTTCCAGGTCCACAGTCTGTTTAGTGGATTCATTTTCTGGAGACTTCTGATGACGGCCACTAGGAACATTCTGGGTGGGAGAGGTCTGTGACATTTCCACAGGTGATGGCTTCTGAGACTGAACATTAAGGATACATTAGGTTATGAACGCTACCTCCAAACAAGGCGTTTCTCCTGTGTTTCAATAAACAGAGGCAGCTAAGAACAATAGGATGGGAAAGAAACTCGCTCTTCAGGAATCACAAGTATCAAGATATTTTTCAACAAACAATTCAACATTTCCGAACTACCTGAAAATATGTGAAGTAAACACTGGCTTTGCACCAGGTATCCATCCTAAACCTTTCTTCACTTGAATTATTTAACAATTTGTTTGAATACAAAATCAACACAATATCAAGTTATTTTTCGGGGGATGATTCGATGGCGTCTGTCACAGCCATCTAATAAAACAGACACATACATATATTAAGGTATGCTTTTTTTCTCAACATGAAAGAATACGGCAGTCGAAGAGCATCAGTCAAGGCTTCTGTTAGTTTCCTCTTGTTTATCATCTTGTGCATACTCTTGGGTCATGTTGGGATTTTAATGTTTTTTTTGTTTT
>VIAB01001394.1:187856-203050 GCA_009801035.1 Oophaga pumilio
TTTTTTTTTTTTTACAGAAATGCCAGGATATGCCATCAATATATGAGTGGCAAGGGTCTACCACCAAAGATCTAGGTAACTGAAAAGAACAAAGCTCCTCCGAGCCTCCTCTGACACAGCACTGCTTCAAATCACGCAAAGCGAAGAACTGGAGCAGAGCCACATTCATGCAACGCATCTGGCGTGTACAGTGTCACGTTCCGAGTGTGAACCCCCAATGGCTAGATGGTCAACATGGGCCACTCAATGAGAGGCTAACATAATTAAGGCCGCAGAACCCTTTAGTTACTAAAAAGAAAATATTCAGAAGAAAAAAGGCTGTGACAGCAGTCACCAAACTTATGACCCTAACATACACTTTAAAAAAGGTTTTATCAAAATTTTGAGCTGCAGCTGGATGGAAAGCCTACAAAAGCAAAAAACAAAGGTATTGGGAAATATATAAAATGACTTATTATTATGAAATTAAACACAAAAGGGAAACACCACAAAAATATTATGACTAAAATAAAATATGAAGTGTAATATAGCCCAGGATGTGGGGCTATGTCATAACATCAGGGTATAGGTAGAAACTAAGTGCCATCACAGGGATTTATAACCAAAAAATTAAAGCATTATAGGTCTCTGAAAAATGGAACAACCCCCTCCCCCTCCTCAAATTTCTGTTTTGTTTCCACCACTAAAATAACTTAAAAAAGTGGAAAAGTTTGGTATCGCCCTAATCATACTGACGAGGAGAATCATATAGACAGATTCCCAAAAAATGTCAGAATTCCAGGGTTTTTTCTTTCTTACACAATTTCCCTGCACTTAGATTTTTTTCCCCCATTTTCCAGTACACTATGCAATAAAATAAATGGAGTCATTCAAAACCACAAGTCGTCCCACAAAAAACAAGCCGTGTTACGCCTATATAAAAAAAAATAAAAGTTATGGCTCTTGGAATTTGGGCTGAAAAAAAAAACGAAAATTGGCCGTAGTGGGAAGGGGTTAAATGTCAAAGGCAACTACACTTTTTTCTGTATTTGCTTTTAAGGCTTGTAGCCTTGGGATGCTGCACAGGTTGTAATATTGTGATAGAAGCAGAAGCCTTACTTACAGGGTTGGAGCTGGGTCTACTGCTGGCTCCGTCTCCAGATATGTGCAGTCTGGTGTTCAGCTCATCAGAGACTTGTGCTTGGAGGTCTGGGCCAGCCGCGGACTGGGCAGAATGGTTGCTGTATACTGTAGCATCATCCTCTGTAATAATTTCCCAGCTCTAGTAAGTTGAAAACAGACAATAACAAAACAGTGAATCTTCAATTTCGCTGTGTCTGTCACTTCCATATTAAAAGGTTTTTTTTTCATAATTTATTTTTTTTTGTATTTTATGGCATTGCTCTTCCCCAAAATATATTAACAGGTCCTGGCTGGACTTCAAAGACTCTGAATCGTTGCACTATGAGTTAATGGATTGTCTAGTTGTAATGATGTTGGGGACCCGCTCTTTGCCCTTTACCCTTCATGAAATCTTTTCACTTTTATTTCTGATTTTCTCCCGTCTTTTTTGCACACAAGCTTCACCGTTTGCCCATATCAGCCTTCAGACCCAAGGCCCATTTTTGGGTCCAGTATTACAACCTCATTGTTATATTGTCTAGCCTGCCTAAAGTCTACCTGGCACAGAACATATTTTCTTCTTGCATGTGTCTTGGGATTTGTGTTTCAACTTATGTTTTATTTTCAACTTTTGTAAAACTTCAAATCTGACTGGGCAGAAAAATTATAACGTTGCCGCCCATGGTCTTTGTGAAGTTTGGGTCCCATTGTTTTCAACGGGGTTTGGTTTCAGGTACCCAAACCAAACTTTGGATTAAAGTTCGGGTCGGGTACCAGAACCTGAACTTCCATGGGGCCGCTTATCCCTTGTTGTGATATCTATGCTACAGCTCTATCAATGAGGACTGGGACAGTGCTATAGAGGCATCTCTGAAGCAACAGGGGACAAGTAACGTCATTTTCGCTATACTCAGATAGACAAATCCTATAAAAAAAATAAGAAAATTAAAATACAGGAAAATCCCTTTAAACGTGTGATCTTGGGGGGGGTTCTAACTCATGGTGACCCCATAGGTTTCCGGGTGCAGTGTGGCACCCATCCGAGCAACTGTGCCTAGTACAACAGATTAAGCTATGTAAACGTCTGTTTACTCCAAAACTGATGCAATTTTTCTTTTAATTAAGGATTGAGTAATTCTGCAGTCTCTTTCAAGGGAATCCGTCATCAGATTTTTGTTAACCCATTTGAGAACGGCATGTTGTAGGGACACAGACCTCAATTCCAGCATTACTTACTGGGCCACTCGCTGCAGTTTTGGTCTTCACGTTTATCTGCTGCAGATCTACAAGTTTTCTGAAGGCTGAGCACCGTGTAGATTGGCAGCTTTCTGTGTACACTGTGCATAGGCAGAAAGTTGCCAATCAGTGGTGGAGCTGAGCTCATGAATTTGTAGCAACAAATTACTGGAATCAGGGTCTGTGTCCCTACATCATGCTGCTCTCAGATTAGGAGGTGAAAACCTTATGACAAATTCCTTTTATATCCTTCACATGTCAATTTGGACAAATACAAATTATAATAAAGGAAATACATTTCTCAACTAAAAAAATACATCATACTTGGACAAATGAGGGTCAGTACACATATTAAACTGCTACATGGTGGCCAGTTGGCTTTGTGCGGGATCTTGCCATTTGGACTAAATTCCGTAAAACTGTGGCAGCTGTCATTTTACCAGAGCAATTTAATAAATGAACGTGGCCCACTGTATCCTTCCCTGGCGATGGAGTAGTACTCGGTGAAGGGCAGGAGTGTTGTGCATGAGTGCTGCCAACATCAACTCAATAGAGAATCACACACAGATTAATTCCCAGAAACACAGGACTGTTCTGCTGGGCCATTACCATTCCAGCAAAAAGCAGTATACAAGTTTCAGTGTGTAAGTGGGACAACACAAGACATATGGCCAACGCCAAAAAAGAACACTAGCCATTAGTTGTTCTAGATAGGTAAGGATTAGGACATCTGATATGAGACATACAGTTATCACTCTCCTCAGCTGTCTATAACCGGATTGCCCATATTAATAGGTCAGATCGATCTTATGTGGTGACAGATTCCCTTTTAAGTGCTGTATCTTTCAGCAAGAAGACATTTTGGGGCCTTGTACATTGCTCACATCTAATAAAGATGTGGTTAATGAATACACTGTCCATATAAGAGATGAACAATGCAGTGTATGTGCACTAATCATCCAAATATAGTAGAGTAGGATAGGATTCAAAACAAGTGCAGGGTTATAATGAACAATAATACACACCCACTATTCGAGCTGTTCTTGAAGCAGAAGAGCACATTCAGCAGCCGTCTAATCCTTCCAAGGTGCAAGAAGGAGAAATTCAGGAAATCATTTGTGCCTACCGCTATGGGGATGTATAACAATTCACTAAGGGTGAAAGATGACTACGACCTAGGACTGGCGCACTAATGGAAATGATTAGAGATTTGTGTACCTTTGTTTGTTACGTATTGTGGTTAGTCATGTGCAAATCTGTGTCTAGTAATTACTCTATGTAATAATGTTTGTAATGGTTTGTTTGTAATGCTGTTATAACGCTGCTGTGATACCATAATTTCCCTCGGGATCAATAAAGTGTATCGTATCGTAAATATGATATAGTCCTCAAGTGCAAACTTCAATTTCTGAAATAGAATTTGATTTATTATTATATGTACAGATTACTTGGAAAAAAAAAAAGCCATGCCCAAAAAAAGTTCACATTTGAATCCGAATGGCTAAATTGTACTTTGAAGTAAACAAAAAAAAAAGAAAAAAGATTGCATTAATTTTGTGAGTTAGTCAGTGTTCATAGGTCCGGGAACCTACTCTCTTGCCCCTTAAAAACTAGAGACACCTTTTCAAATTAATGAAGAATAATGGTTTAACATTTTAAATCAAATCCCAATTTTTTCACATAATACAAGCTTTGTCCAGTGATGCCATCTTGTGCCCGTAAGTCAGACTTTACGTCACGAGAGCTCAATTTAAGTCTATGAGGGCCAGAATAAGGCTCTCATAGACTTGTATTGAAAAGTGATCTCCAGCGCTCTCCATAAAACACTGGAGCTGCTGGTAGGTCACTTTTCGCCGGAGATTGACGAGAGAGACGATGGAAAAGGATGAAGGCAGCAGAGAATAAGACAGAGGGCAGGGGAATTACATTTAAAGCACCACTCCAGCTGTGAAATAATAAATAAAAACCCTTGAGTGGTGCTTTAACAATATTTATAGACCTAGCAATGAAACCTTTAACAATACTGTGGGTTTTAATCTACTTTTGTACTAGATCCAAACCCCATTCACGGTTAATTTACCTCTGGAGACTCTCTGACTTCTGGAGCTTCGGCTTCCTCAGAGATTTGCCTTCTAGTAGTGAATGCACGTTGAGCCTCCAGATGAATATTACCACTTTCTGGACCAGCAGTGCCATCTCTGGAAAGAGATCAATTTTTATTTTGGACTTAAAGCAATTCACAAATCTAATGCTCAAAAAATTTAGAAAACTGTTTTATAACTTTTTAAAGACTAAAGGGTATGCCACACTAAGAAAGATCGCTAACGAGATCGCTACTGCGTCACCATTTTATGACGCAGTAGCGATCTCGTTAGCGACTTAGCTGTGTGTGACATGTAGCAGCGATGTGGCCCCTGCTGAGATGTCGTTGATTGCTTATGAACTTTCTGAGCCGTTGTTTGGTCGTTGGTGTCCCGCTGGTGAGCCTGAATCGCTGAGTGTGACACCCTTTATGAACGACTTCACCAGCGTCGCAGGTGGGACTAGGTTTTCCCAACGACCGCAGAGGTCGTTATACAGATCGCTGATGAGTTGTGTTTGGAATCACAGATCGCTGATGAGTTGTGTTTGTAATCTAACTAGCGACCACATAGCGATCGCACTAGCGATCTCGCCAGGTTAAGTCGTTGTCGTGATCGTTAGTGCGATCGCTAAGTGTGGCAGTGCCTTTAGAGGGCCGATTCATCAAGACTGCTGTAGCGCAAACGCTCCAAATTCGACAATCTCATTTTCTTGGCAGTCGTGAGGCATCCTGCCTTTGAGATGGTAATATGCCACTGTGTGGTGGTATGACCGTGTGCAGGATGGAAAAAGGGCAGATCTTTGCTGCTGATAGCATGCTGGATGTATGAAGCAATGTAATTGATGGATTCCTGTGTATAATAGAGCAGAAGGAGCAGGAGGCAGGAAGAAACCACTGCAGAGGTAAAACCTTTCACAACTTATTGTGAAGAGTGTTGTTGCTATGGACTTCATGTATGTAGTCAGAGACTCAGATTAACCCTATCCAGATACTGTAATCCTCCTTCACGGTAGGCACATCCTATACAACATAATATCACTAGTGATGAGCGAGTATGCTCGTTGCTTGGGTGATCTCCGAGCATTTGGAAGTGCTCTGAGATTTACTTTCTGTTGCCGTAGCTGCATGATTTGCAGCTATTTGGCAGTCTGAATACATGTGGGTATTCCTTAACAAGCAGGCAATCCTCACATGTATTCAAGCTGTCCAGCAGCCATAAATCATGCAGCTGCGGCAACAGAAACTGAATCTCCGAGCACTTCCAAATACTCGGAGATCACCCGAACGAGTATACTCGCTCATCACTAAATATCACCAGATTTTAAACTCATTGTTAAAATTAAAGTAAAACCAGCGTCCCTGTAATACTGGAAGGTGGCAGTAGAATAATAGACTGATGTGTCAATTACTTTCATGGAAGCTAAATCTTATAATTTAATCTTCTGTGACTGTGTTTTCTCATAATAAGTCCTCATTTTTAATGATTTTTACTTTCTTTATGGTCAAGATTTAGGCTATTTGCTGCAATATTATGACTTTCCGGCAACGATCACAAAAACCCAATTCTTAAATGGCTCTTGCAACTTTCTTTTCGGCAGACAAACACGTATATTGCGGTAATCTAACAAATAGCGGGTCACTACGCAGTTCACCACATTGCGGGAGCGCCGCTAAACATTACATTAGCAAACAAAAAAGTTTGCAGTACACCACAATCCATCGTGAATGGGGCAACCTGAACATGTGTGTACTGCCTGGTGCCTCCATACAGTGAATCCATACAAGATTCAGATAGAAAAGCTTTGAACTAATAAGTGAGTTACAATGGCTCAAGTCATGTAAATTATCTAGTTTATTGGCAAAAAGACCTTCTCATTTTATTAATTTGGAAGCTCACTTGTGTAGGTTGAATAGACATAGGATATAGTACTCAAAGATTAAATCTTTCCCCATAAACATCTCTTCCATACAGTGTTAATATTAGTGCCAGGAGGCAGCCATTACTGTCCTGCCTTTTGACGATGATGCTGGCTGCACAGAATGGCATGCCAAACTAGAATGCGCCCCTGGCCAATAGAGACACCTTTTTGAAAAAATGACCATCAAAATTTCCATTTCACAATCCATCCTAATTATATATGTAATGGTGTGCAAGTGAATTAAAAGACTGACCAAATGCCGTCTTCGCTAAGATCCAGCACTGCTTTGACCCTCCTCTGGTCAACGTGACTTGGAAACAGACTAACCAGCTAACACATCGGTTGGTGTGTGAACCAGAAGTCATTTTCACAATGCAACACTATGGAGTCACACTCTGGGTCTCCATAGGCTTACATTGATGGAAATATCTCCGCTCAATGGACCATGTGTGAGCAGGTAAAGAAGAGGAGCGCTCACTTGGGACTGGAGCATTGCTGGAAAGTGGAGACGATAGCGATTGGTATAAGTTTTAATGCACTTACATATTAATTTACATACCGTACATATTTCTATGGCTTTAATTTTTTTTTTTATCAGACCCAATTTGAAAGTAATTCATTTGTAGCAAGTAAAATGGATCATAATGTTGTCAGTGAAGTAAACCATCTCCAGCCTTATGCCATTCTTTGGCATTCTTCAGTTTATGTTGTTCCCCAGAAATGACCATAGTAGCTTGCCTTGAATCTGCAATACTGGGACATCTGGCAGGGTCATGTCATCGTGTAACACATTCTTCAAACTAGTAACATTTTTAGAAAATTGTAATAATTCATGAGAACATGGGTTTCAACACATTGGAACTATTGTAGACCATTACTTCCATTTGTTACTTTTTATCTACATACAAGTCAGTCACTTACTGAACGGTAGGCCTCTGCCACTGCGTCCTCTTAAACTGATGGCTGATGTAGTAGGTTCTGCCTAGAATATCTTGTCTCTCTTCCCACCCTGGAGGTAGCGGAGATAATTCCTGCTGTTGTGGTTGATAATTAGGATCTGGTTGGTCCAATATGACCCAGCCAGGCTAAGTAAAGAGAAAAATGATACCAGTATGACAAATTAGGCTAAAGTAGAAATAGATGCATCTATTTAATTGGTTTCATGTTTGCTGTGGAAGACATAAGTGAGATGAACATGAAAGCAGGTGGTCGCAACATCTCGAGGGAAAAAAAAAACCAACAACACGAAAATGGTGGTGTTCAGACATACAGCGCACATTAACAATATATATTATTAGAGGCAGTTGTATCCCATAGTGTCTCCTTAAAATCTAAGTCTGGGGGGTTTCCATCTAGATGGCTTTTATGACTGTACAAAAAAAAAAAAAGTGTAGCCTGATCTGTCTTTTTCCAGACATTCCACAAAAAAAGGACTAGATGTAATAATCAACACATTTTCTTGAACGTAGTATGGCAAATGCATCAAAACATATGGGTATATATTGGCACTGTGAGGCTATGTTCACACGTTGTGTTTTTGCTGCAGTTTTTTAAGCAAATTAAAAGCTGCTTTTACAATGGACACATAGCGTTTTTTTTCCTGACCGAATTGGAAAACTGCTTTCTTGTGAACTGCAGCGTGTCAATTGTTTCAGCATATTTTGAGTGATCAGTGACCTGTCAGTAGTCAGCATTATGAATAGCTAACCAGAGGACCACATGAAGACCCCACAGGCCGCCCCAAAGCACAAGCATATCATTAACTCAAAACTGAAACTAAAGATTGAAATCCATCTTGTGGTTGTTGTTCATCAACCAAGGTATTATTTTAATCAGTATAACGGCGCTGACCTGACACTGTCTGTAGGTTACTGTGCACAATCCTACAGACAAGTTCCCTTTAAAGAGGCTATGGTGCTCATGGAGGCCATCGCATTCACTTTACTGATTACTGAGCAGGACGCTTCATATTTTGGAGCATCAATACTTGGTATTGCAGCGCAGTCCCATTTATTTGCATGGGACAGCAGTGGTGAGCTGTAGTAAGCACTATAGTAAGTGTACAGAGATGTGTCTGGCAAACAATGAAGGACATGTAGCACATAAGGAAGTGCTACACCCCTGCACCATCAATCAGGTGACTGAGGGGGTGCAGGGACTCACACCTATATCCAAAAGGTTGATACAGATTACATAAGTGTAAAAAAAAAACCTTCAGTGCAAGGTAATGTGATGTCTTAGAAATAGCGCAAGTTTTTGTATATTTTGACAGGCTTTGTTTGCGGTCAGAATAATGGCTTAGCATCTCCAAATTAAAAATTATCAACAAAAGATAATAAAATAAAGCAACCTATGCACTATAAATAATAGGAGTAGAACAAACCACTAATCTGCCAAAAAGCGCCGCTCTTACATGGATCGCTAAACCAGACAAAATGATTTTGCTTAGTAGAATAGATAACTGAACTTACATGCTACAAAGAACAAAACTTCAGCAACAAAGCAAAAAAAACTGACCTCCATCTCCTCGCCTTGCTCTGTGTTTTCTTCTTCAGATCCACTGTTTTTAGGTAAATAAGTCATTTTTAATCTGAGATGTCCCTTGACTTTCGACTTGTGACTGTTGTGAGAAAACATTAAGAACATAATAAGAAAAATAAAACACAAACAAAAATATAGTTAAAAGCAAAACACCGGCTCAAAATAACTCCAATTAAGGTCTGAAAAAGAGACAGATTTGAGGGCAGATTATTGAAAAATCTCACCCCTTCTATTTCTTCTCACTCATGAGGAAGAGGGAAGACTTTTTCAGATTGTAAAGGGTTTTGAATCGAGTTTCCTTGTTATATGCAGTAAGGCCTAATCTCAGGACTATTTAATAAACGCACTTCTATTCTTGCTTCAGTTTTCATCCAAAAGATTGAAAATCTGCCCTGGTGACATCTAGCTGGGTAAAGCAAGTCACAGAGGAGTGTCATCCCCTCGGGACACCCTCAATGAGTACAGACTGCTGTAAACATGGCTTTTGCTTCGGCCAGCCGTTGTTCAATACATGGACAGCCTTTCAAAGGAATGGTCACCATGTAATACAGCAGAGTATAAAATGTGGCAACACCTTTCATATTCGACGGCAATAGACCCTCATCTCTGCAAACTTTGCATGGTATGGCCACCAATTACTAGTTTATAGTGAAACTTATATTTAAACAAATGAGACTAATCGTGGCCCAATCAAATGACCCCAACATGTCAATCCACCAGGAATCCAGTTAGGGACAAGACTAAAATAATGTCACACAGGTCACAACAGCTTATTGAGTTAACCCATGGCTGTGTTTGGTATATTCTACCATAACATGCCCAATGGGCAGAAAAATGGGCTGGTGATCACACTACTAGCCTGGCAGCGCTGAGGCCCAGGGCTCAAATACCATCAATGACAACCTCTGCCAAGGAGTTTGTATGTTCTCCCTGTGTTTGCGTGGGTTTCCTCCCACACTCCAAAGACCTACTGATAGGGAATTTAGATTGTGAGCCTCAATGGGGTTATGGAATATGATTGCCCTAGCAGAATAAACTAATAAAAACCTGATGAGAACTGAAGACTATAAGACAATCTTGCTGATAATTCCATTATATTGATACAAGATAATAAATGGTTTATGGTAGCTAAAAAATGTAGGACCAGACAATGTCTACTGATTTTATTAAATAATTGCATACATTTTTTTTTCAATCATTTAGCCTCCCATATTGTACATTTCTGGCCGATGTCGCTGACTGCAGGTCTAGTTAAGGTATAAACTCTGAGCAGAACTGATCTTTTGTGTGTTTATAGCTGCGACATTGCGGCCAAAATAAATGATTCTAAACAGCCAAAAACTTGTAATAAAATGCCAAAGAAAAAAAATAAAAAATACTGAAAAGTATTGAGTAAGCATTGGACAGTCACAGCCCTAGGCAAACTTATTTTTCTGAGGTCTCTAGAATGTGGTCAGAAAGTATGCAAAGAGATTCCATCTCCGTGCCCAGCGAAAAACCAGAATATAAAATACTGGAAGCTCTGCCTGAAATAAGAAAACTTGTCTTATGGGTTTGAAGTCCGGGATCAGGATAAAAATGTGCTAAGAATTTACAGTCTTGTTTATGACACGGGATATTATTATTACATTTTCACAAATAATGTATAGCCAATGTAAATGTACAAGAACAGGAGATTCTTATCAGAAATCATTCTCTCTGCTAAAATTAAGTAGTATTTTACTGCAAGTGTGAGCAGGGCTACAATACAACAAGCGGGAGCCAACATGAATACTACATTAAGCCAAGTGTATTATTATTGAAGGAGGGGGTCAGAATGGGCATTGGCTGCCGCCTGCAAAAACAATGTTGGGAACAGAATGTAATAGTCATCTAGGCCTCAGATAATAGGATAATTCATTGGAACAGGTGGCACTTTATGGCATACCCAAATTCTTCTGCATTTCTCTGGAACGTATTCACTTGACTCAAACTCTGAGGAGATGCCAGGTACGCCATGGGAACGCTATTTGGTATTTATGTACAGTTGTGCTGACAGCACAACCATTTTTCTGCATAGTTTTACCAGCTTTTAAAACCTGACTGTCATCCCCTAGTGAGCTAGAACATAATACAAGGAAACATCCCATTTACACTTTATTCACATTGGGTTTAGTGCATTTGGAGGACTTCTTCCCTAACCATGTGGCCGAGGAAGGTCTCCAACCAAACTGTGCTGTAGGGGCTGCAGACATACATCGCTCAGACTGACATTACTTAGAAAGTGTGGTATAAGTATTTTTGCAGTGCCCGGCTGAGCTTTCCTACACAGGGTTAAAAATACAGTAAGCTTACCCAAATTACAGTTTAGAAGGTTTGTTTTTTTAAGAACCCCTCCCCCCCAATCATTTACTAAATAAAATATTAAAAGCATGTTTCTTTGTGCAGGATGGATCTATTTGAAGGCGTAATCTGGCTCTGCTGAATCCTGTATGGGGGGGTGGCAGTGACGAGCAGCTGCTCTATTCTACTGAGCAGGACAGGTGTACAATACCTGCTGAACGTTCACGAGATCCAGGATATAATCAGTAGACGTGACGTCACTGACTCCCGATTCCCCTTCCGATGCAGAAGTGAGTGAGGCCATGACACCACTTTAAACCGATTATCTCCAATAACTTTTGCCAACCAAATCAAATAAAAACAAACGCACTAGTTACAATTCTATTACACACTCTGTTTTTAAAAATGCCAATGAAAAAAGCTTAAAAAGGAAATCCATATTTAGGATTTGAGCTCAAACTAATAAAGAGTTACGTGTCCTTTACAAGGAGAACAATGCGAGTTGGGTAAATTCTAACGCTGCACATGAGCATATTGTGATACTGTGCTGCTGAAGAATAGGCACATCGTACGAAAACACGGACTTTACTTGGTATTGGTCTAAATTATAGATAAAAAGAAAAAAAAACTCAACCACCACTTATGAAGAATACAAGGATATAATTGGACAAGATCAAAGTCTGATGGTTAAACAATTACACAGTATATGCCATGCACCAATAAAGAACTTACTTTCGTGGATGAAGGATGAAGTCTTTAAATGTATATGGTCGCTCCAACCTGGGATTTTCTGTCTGGAATAATGCAGAATAGACCAATTAAATTGACTGCTGATCATACACAGGAGTGCTGAGCTAGGCGGTTGGTGTTTTGTGACTGGAGGTCTCCAACCAAACTGCTGTAGGGGTTGCAGACATACATCGCTCAAAATGCCATTGAATAGAAAGTGTGCCACATGATAGAAGTGTTTTTGCACTGCCAGGCTGAGCTATCCTACACAGGGTTAAGATACAGTAAGCTTACCCAGTAATGGCGGCTGGTGAGTACATTACTAGATGCTGGGTACTTACATTAGTGGCACCACTCCTGTGTTGAAATAAAAACAAACGCTGGAGTGGTGCTTTAAATGTTCCCTATACTGAAACCTGAAGCTCCCATTGGGTAAGGAGAGAGATCTGTGCAGCTGATGTACTGCCTAAACACTACCGTAACAGAGTCCCCCCTTCAAGCCTACGGACGCCCAGAGGAAACATAGATTTTGAGATTAATGAGGAACTGAAACACAAAGCATTTTAGAAAGTTGCGGAACGTTTGATTATAAATCTGGTAAAGTACTCCAGTAGTTTGTTTTTGCCTATATAGTGCAGCATAGGCCATTAGTAAGGGGATTATCCAGTCTCGTGCCTCCGCACACTAAAGCTTCCAGTCCCAGAATCCTACTGCCCACTCTACCTCCTCCATCTCAAACCCTCTATCTCAGACATCAGGTGACCAAAAGGGACTCCATCATAGCCTGATCACCCCCTCTGTAGTGACGTGTATGCTGATGCCCCACCCTGATGGGGCGGAACAAAGCTTGTAGACAAATGATTCACGGATGTGTCATCATTGCATTGAAGCCACTACATGGCTTCCTAGATCTTGTGACCACTGCAGGAAGCAGTAACCGTAACCTGGGTAATAGGCGTACCTTAGTGAGTACTTTATTTTAACAAAGTCAGACTGGTGTCAGGACCTCTCTCCCCCCAGATAACTCCTTTAAAAAATATTGTAGATTCTCAAGTGCGCTTGTTTTAGGCAGGGACATGATTGGGTTGTTAAACATCTCGATTCCCTCTTCCCTTATGATCTGGTTCCCTTAATACAGACGTTTCCCATGAAGCTAAAGTCTCATAATGCTCCATGATGGTTGTCACTTTCAGTTGAGACAAAGAGCTGATGTCCACTACTGCACACAGCAGCATCAGTGACTCCTAAGTGATGTACACACCAGTCGGTGACACCTATGTCATGTACACACCAGTCGGTGACACCTATGTGATGTACACACCAGTCGGTGACACCTATGTGATGTACACACCAGTCGGTGACACCTATGTGATGTACACACCAGTTGGAGACACCTATGTGATGTACACACCAGTCGGTGACACCTATGTGATGTACACACCAGTCGGTGACAACTATCACGTACACACCAGTCGGTGACACCTATGTGATGTACACAACAGTCGGTGACACCTATGTGATGTACACACCAATCGGTGACACCTATGTGATGTACACAACAGTCGGTGACACCTATATGATGTACACAACAGTCGGTGACACCTATTTGATTATATACGGCAGTCACAGTGATCCTAGTTGATGTATATACGGCAGTCACAGTGACTCCTGTGATGCATATAACTGTCTGTGACTCCTAAGTGATGTACACGGCAGTGACAGTGATCCTATTTGATGTATATACAGCAGTCACAGTGACTCCAATGTGATGTATACAGCCGTCACAGTGACTCCAATGTGATGTATACAGCCGTCACAGTGACTCCAATGTGATATATACAGCCGTCACAGTGACTCCAATGTGATGTATACAGCCTTCACAGTGACTCCTATGTGAAGTTTACAGCTGTCTCAGTGCACTGATGGTACATACCAGTCTTTGTATCCAGCTATATCACTGCTCTCTTATATAAAGTAGAAATGATATCAGATTTAGGAAACAATGTAAAAGTAAATCCTCTATGTTGCTGACAGCAACTAATTACAGAGCAGCTTGCATTTTGTATAAGACAGTTTTTCTTTCAGACAGCTTCTTGACCTATTTCTTTAGTTGCATTGGAGGACTTAAATAGGGACAAAAAAGGCAGTGTTAGTTTGGGAGGGGAGTATTCTGCAGGAGGATGCTGTGTCTTACAGGCGTTGCCATTCTGCAGTTCACTCAATGTCACAGACTTCCTGTGTACACATTAGAGTACACACTAAACTGGTTGTGAGACTAGAGATCACAAAACCAAACTTGTATAGACATTGGCGTGATTTTTTTTTTCTTTTTAACAAAGCTAGAATATTAATGCTAAGCATTATATGTGCCGGAGAGCTTCTTTAAAGGGGTTGTCCACTACTTCCTAATTAGAGATGAGCAAACATTGTCGGCTTCCTCCTTATCTGAACACCTATAGCGCTTACCGAAAAAGCTGCACCAGGAACCCGGATACCTGGAGCGCTCCGATAATCAGCTGTTCGGCGCTGCAGCTGCATGTTTTGCGGCTGTGTGACTGTAACAACACAGGCTCTCAATGAATGTGTTGTGACTGTTGCACAGCCCCGACACATGCAGCTGCGGCACTGAACAGCTGCTTATCGGAGCGCTCCAGGTATCCGGGCTCCCAATGCTATATTCGGTAAGTGCTATAGCTTGCCGAATAAGAAGGGAGCTGACGATGTTCGCTCATCTCTATTCCTGATCAAAATGTTTGGCCCCCATAAAATAATTAAGCTTATACTCACCTCCCACAGTGTCGGCACTCGCTCTCCCTGGGGCTCCGGTGCGGTTGTTGTGACACTGGCGCCCAATCAGAGCTGGCGTCACTGTCTCCGCCTTCGGACATTTTGAACATGAAGAAGACGTACGGGCTGCAGCTAATCTGACTTCCTCTTCATGTTCCATTTGTCCAAAGGCGGGGACAGTAACTCCAGCACTGATTGGGTGCCGCAGTCACATCACAACAACCGCACCAGAGACACCGTGGTAATGGCGCCAGCGCGGTAGGTGAATATACGCTTTATTATTTTAATCAGGGCCAAGCTAGGGGTATGAGAAAAAAGTTCTCCAAGTAGTGGACAACTTGTTTAAGCTACATCTACAAAAAATTGTAGAAACCCATTAACATTTTAGCACTTAGCAGTTTAATTATTACCTTTCATAAAATATATAGAAACATATTACAGTCATGGCCAAAAGTTTTGAGAATGACATAAATATT
>VIAB01001395.1:24613-36311 GCA_009801035.1 Oophaga pumilio
AAAGCCAATTAATTGCCCTATTGAGGCCCTTGGGGAATAGGGTATCTAATTTATGGATCCAGTATGTTTCCCTTAGTTTCAATAGTCTAATATGATTGCCACCTCTCCTCGGTTTGGGTACATGCTCTATTACTTGATACTTCAGTTGTGCTACTGTATGTTTATGTTTGATAAAGTGATCCGGTAAAGGTAACCAAGTTTTGCCACATCTGAGAGTAGATTTATGACTTGCGATCCTGTCCTTGACATGTTGTGTTGTCTCACCCACATACAGAAGGCCACAAGGGCACTTAATGACATAAACTACAAAGTTTGAATCACAAGTATGGTATCCATGAATAGGGAATGTTTTCCTGTACGTTGGTGAGTGACCTTGTCGGACTTGATGACAATAGAACAGGATGTGTGGAGCCCAGCTGCGACTGGATCCATATCTTCCAGAAGGGTGCACTGAAAGAATATACCACTAGAGGTCATTATACACATTCACACACGTTCACTTATCCCAAAGACCACCAGAGGGAGCTGTTTAGACATATAAAAGAGAGTGAACACAGGAAACATCAAGTCAGTCAGCCAGTCACCTCAGAGAGCTCAGTCAGTCTGCAGTAAGGTGAAGTGCAGAGCTGAGATTAGAGAGGCTGCAGAGCTATTCAGTTCAAGAGAGAGTGGAGGCCAGTACAAGTGGGACAGAAGCCACTCCAGCCTGGTCAGAACTGAGTGTAGCTCAGTGAGAGAAGCGTGCCGACGTTTAGAGAGCGGTGAAGAGGCAGCCCACCAACTGCCAGTGTGTGATCGTGTGAGGGTCCGGGTAGGCCGAAGGCGAGTGGAAAGTTAATGAGACAGAGGATCCGTGCTTTCTCCTGTTCGAGAAGTCTGGTTGGATAGTTTCTTTCTCTGAATTTGAGTGACATATTGTCCAAACGGATAGGAAGAGTATCTGGATTGGTGACTATTCTAGACACTTGTGTGAATTGTGACCTTGGAAGACTATTCTTGATGGCTTTAGGGTGACTACTAGAATAGTGTAGAAGACTATTACAGTCCGTTGGCTTGGTGTATAAGTCAATAGTGAGATTTCCCTGAGGGTCTTTCTGTACAATGGTATCTAAGAATTGAACACAACTGGTGTCATAATGAATAGTGGATTGTAGATCCGGATCTAAAGGGTTAAGATATGTGTGGAAAGAATCTAGGGATTCTGAAGAGCCTGTCCAAATAAAGAAAATATCATCGATATAACGATAATAGCATCTGACCGATTGTTTAAAGACCTCGACCAGATAGATGAAATTTTCTTCGAATGAATTCATAAAAGTATGGGCGTACGCCGGTGCGACATTTGAACCTATCGCGGTCACACGTAATTGATTATAGTATGTGTCTTTGAATAAGAAGAAATTCTCGTATAGAACTAGTGTGAGGAGGTCTAAACAAAGTTGGATTGATGTATCAGACATGTCTGAGGTTTCCAATAAAGACTTAGTGGCTTGTATACCCTTTGTATGGGAAATACAGGCTGTTTATGTCTAACGTAACTAACAGGCTGTCAGGCGGAGTGGTTCTGAGGTCATAAATTACTCTGAGAAAGTGCCGGGTATCCAATAAAACAGAACGAGTAGTTTTGACCAGTGGTGTTAGCATTTTTTCGAGGAAAATGGAAAGAGGTGAGAGAATAGAATCTGTTGACGCCACGATGGGTCTGCCAGGAGGGTTTATAAGTGATTTGTGAATTTTGGGAAGGACGTAGAAGACAGGAGTAATTGGATGTGAATTGGTAAGTAACGTAACAGTTTTTTTGTCAATGGTATGGTTGTCCAAATATGCTTTGAGTAAGGATTGAATCTTTTTGTTAATCTCAAAAGTGGGATCTCTTGAGATAACCTTGTATGTTTGTGAATCAGATAGTTGTCGTTCTATCTCACTAGTGTACATTGTGCGGTCCATGATTACTGTGGCACCGCCTTTGTCTGCTGGCTTGATAATAATAGATTTGTTGCCCTGTAATGATGTTAATGCTAGTTTTCTATCAATGTTAGGTTGTTACGACTGGGAAAGAAACCAAGACTCTGCTGATGTGAGAGATTTGACTTCACGATCAACAAAAGAAATAAACATCTCTGTAGCGTGAGAGGTCTGTGGAGGGTTAAATGTACTGAAGCGAGAGTACGTACGGCACTTAAAGTAGAAGTCCAGCAATAATATGAGCAAGAGTGCGTACAGCATTTAACGTAGAAGTCCAGCAATAATATGAACAAGAGTGCGCACAGTACTTAACGTAGAAGTCCAGCAATACACGGGTGGAGCATTAACAGGAGAAGGTTACTAAATGTACCTTTAGGGCTGAAAAGTCCTGCTCAAGTCCAGCACCACAGCCCACAGAGAACACAGTCCAAGAAGTGATAATGATGTCAGAATCTCTACTGACCACAGCAGTTCCAGAGATGAGTAGCTCCACACTAGAAGTCCGGACTATAAGTAACACCGACCAGGATCAAGAAGCTGCACAGAGGGCTGAAGGCAGCTGTAGGTGGAGAGGCGGAGCACCGAGTAACGAGTAGCAACAGCAGGAACTCCAGAAGCAGACCAGGAGGAAGCTCAGAAGCCAGCAGCAACAAAATACTCAGGCTACGAGGATCTCTTGAGCCGGACTTAAATAGCAGGACAGACAGGAAGTTTCAGGACAGGGCGAGGTACAAGACTCCATCTTGGACAAGAGCAAACAGGCTCAATGGAAAATCCGGAATCCTTACAGCTACACACTGCAGGAGTGATTACACACTCCCATAAGTGTGTTGCTGACTGCCGGATAGAGCAGTCACATTAGTGACTGCTCTCAAAGTCATCAGAATCTTTGTTGGGCATTATGGATTATCTCTTCACTTTGGACAGGTAAGGACTATGGTTGTTAATTATTTTAATAATTTTCAGGGGATATTGGCTTCAGTGGACTGGGTGATGATGTGAGTATGGTTTAATTTAGAGTCTTTCAAATAAAATACTTTATTCTGGGTGTGTCTTTTTTTATACAATATCACTATAGTGTTAGTAATGGGGGCGTCTTATAGACACCTCTCCATTACTAACTTCTGGGCTTGATGTCACCAGACAAAACAAAGATGACAACCTCACAAATATGAACCCCACTTGCCACTGCCACACGACAAGTGGGAATAGCCCGATAAAGTCTCAGAATTGGTGCCTTTTCTGAAAAGGCTGCGAGCTGCTATTTTTAGGCTGGGGGGACTATCTATGGCCCTTTGCCAGCCTGAGAATACCAGCCCCTAGCTGTATGCTTTAGCTTAGCTGGTTGTCAAAAATAAGGGTAACCCCACACCGTCTTTTTAAATTATTTACCCAAATAATTTAATAAAATGGCGTTAGAACCCCTCGATTCTTGATAACCAGCCTTGCTAAAGATGACAGCTGAGGATTGCAGCCCGAAGCTGTCAGTTTTGCCTGGCTGGTTATCAAAAATAGAGGTGTACCCTTGTCAATTTTTTTTTATTATTATTTATTTATAGCGCAATTGATGGGTCAATTAATGCCACTTTACCTGGTGTCTTCCCCTAATTAAAGCTGTTTTAGAAGCTTTTGGGGCCCCTGAAGGTGTAGTCTATGAGTTTGGTTTTGCCTTCCGTTGAATTCATCGGTGTTTGGCTATGTTCGGTGAATTGTTTGGCAAACATCTGAACGTTCTGCAAACATAGCCAAACCGAACCTTGTTCACTCATCTCTAGTGACGTATACCTGTTACTTTATATTTAATACCACCAAACTGTACACTCAAAGAAGAAGTTTTACAATGTACCACTGCCATGAAAACGTCTTTTAACATAGGTTCCTCAGGTACCTGCATGTCCATTTGTTGCAGATTAGGTTGTGAGGTAGGGAATACTGTGTCACATGTAGCTTTTCAGTCTTTTTGCCCTGAAATCAATGTGGCTTCCTCTCCTTCTCCTATCTCCTCCTCACCCGATTCCTCCACTCCAGAGCCCGTGCATAGCTGAGGCATAGCTGCTGTATGAAGGCTTCCATCACCTGCTGAGACCTTCATATCCGTACTAGCTAATCATACCAGTCTCCCCTGCTCATTATGCCTCAAGCTTGACAAACGCAGCACCATCTTGGAGCTGAGGGCCTTCTTCTCCCATTGTCTTTTTGTTGCTCTTTCTTGTAATTTTTTTGCCCTGAGCAAGGTACACCCACACTCAGCAAGGTATCTGGTAGATGTATAGTGATTTTCAGAGTGATCTTCAAGTCCTATGTCAAATAAATAACTAGATGCTCTGCTGGAGCTCCTCCATCTGCTTGCTCTCACATGTTGCACTAGGCCATGCCCCCAAGAAATGTTTTTACTTAGTAAAGAAAGTAATCTGAATATTGACATAGCCCTCTGGCTAGCTTTTTATTAGGTACAATTCTAATATCCATCAACCCCCTTATCAAGCTAAGAGACTGTACAGGCAATGGAAGATTATTTTTTTAGCATTTCTTTATTATTTAGCTTATTTCTTCTTCAGGGCAAGGACAAGGTTCTTGATTAAACTTGTTTCCTTTGAAACATAAATACTAGGAGGTAAGTCTTGCTTGGCTCTATTTCTTTCCGTACATTAACAAATTTTATTGTAGTGTACATTTGACTCATTATAAGATACGTAAATGAGGAATTCCATAGTTCCATACTCCAATTGCTTACTTTAACATTAAAATGTGGTAATGCCATTTCTCCAAAGTGTCTCAGGAGCCATTCTTCAACACAACAACATCAGGCCATATGTATCAGTACCCCAGCAGCAGGAGTCTGCGCACAGATACCAAGGGGTCAGAGAGTGTGAGAGGAGCCGGGAGATCGATGAGGTGCAAAAGGGTTAAACACAGAGAGTGGTCAAGACGTAGCCAAATGTCAGGAAGCCAAAGATAGCGGTAAAGTACAAATGGGGCAGACGGGTGGGAAGTCAGAGTAAACAAGCCAAAGGTCAGAGCCGGAATAGACAGTAAGCACAGAGTCACAAGGCAAGGCACAGAACGAGAAAACAGACCGGGTCATCGGACAAACAGTATGCAAACACACCAGGGGGTCAGACTCATAGCCAAGAACAAATGTATCATCGACAAGGAACCCCAGATGGGGGCGGGTATATATAGCCCTCCCTAATCCAAAGGAGGCCATACAAAATTAACCGAGAGGACGAGACAAGAAATCCAGTCCACAGCCATGACAATATGCTGCTCATACTACTGCTACATCCTGCATTTATTTAGTTATGTTACTCAGTTATATAGTGCCAATAATTCTACTGCGCTTTACAGACATTATCATCAGCCCATTGGGGCTTACAATTGATTCCCTGCCAGTATGTCTTTGGAGTGTGGGAGGAAACCAGATTACCTGGAAGAAACCCATGCAAACACAGGGAGAACAAACTCCTTACATGAACTAAATGTGCTACTATAGCCTGCATCGTCTGGACTTGACCACAATAGAGTACATCTGGGTCGCCATTGGTCAGCAAATCTTGATAATTTTTAAGCCCAAGTGTAGTAGAAAATTCCTCAGACAACCATAGTATAATACACCTCATAGTCATACATAATGCATCCCATAGTCATCCATAGTAGTATAATGCATCCCATAGTCATCCATAGTAGTATCACCACTTATTTACAATAAATAAATATATAAATAAATACACTACTTACCTTCCATTCGCTCTCGCACCGTGCGCATCCTCTTCTGAAGCCGACCTGGGTCTGTCCGCAGCAATACACATCAGCTGAATGTGTGTCCGAGGACGCACATCCAGTTAGACTTTCTGCAGGCTTCAGTGGACCTGTTTGCAGAATTATGGTTAATAGCAGAGGTGTATGCAAACAGGAACTTGAAGCAGGGAAATGGTCAATAGCTGGATAGCAGTCAAGTACTTGCAAACTTGCTTGTCAAGCTGAAAACTTGTTTGCAGAGATATGCTACCTTGAAAAAAGAGAATATATTGTGAATTGCGTCAAAAATAGTTACAAGAGCTTGTAATCTGGAATTTCTATAGCAAAATGATGTGTGATCTAGACCTAGAATATCTGGACTGAGCTTGAAAATATTGTTGGTAGTGAGATAGTCAAGTGTAGCAGAGGAGATAATTAGACTCTTGATTTGGCTGAGTCAAGTGCAAGGCACAGTAAACTCTTGACAAACAAGTGAAAGCTAAGAGCAATGCTTTCAAAATACTCATATAAACCCTAAAATATACAAATTTTATTATAAGTTTCTTAAAAGCAAAACATATCAACCCGAGTTAAAGACAAATTAGTCACACTCCTATTGATAAATGCATAACCAAACTGCCAGGCAGATCCTATGGAACATCAAAGGCAGGACATGAATGGATAATGTTCCCTATAGATGCACTCACCCTGTAAATGCCCTATCCTGAAACTGCCTGTCAGCAGAGGTTGCATCTATAGGGAACATTACCCATTCATGTCCTGCCTTTGATGTTTTTTAAGATTTATGTGATTCATTTTGGATTCCCTGATTTGACTATAATTATTGTGAATTGTTTCTAAATACTCAGGCACACATGGCAACTTGAGCTGGAGAGAAATTCAACACTAGCTGGTACAGAGGTAGGAGACTGGACCAAGGGCCATGGTCGCTCAGTAGTTAGCACTGTTGCTTTGCAGGTCTGGAGTCCTGGGTTCACATCCCACCAAAGACAACATCAGCAAGGAGTCACCCTGTTTCCTCTGGGTACTGTGGTTTCCTCCAAAGACATGCTGGCTAGGAATTCAAATTGTGAGCACCACTGGGGACAATGATGATATCCTGTGTAAAGCACTCTGGAAGAAAGTAAAATCAATAAGGGCCAGTGCTGAGGTCTGAACAGGTGAGTAATATCCACCTCTGTGTAGTGTATTTCTCAGTTCTTCACAATGCTACCTGTATTACACTTACTTGTCTTTCTGCAAAATATAAAAAAAAAAACCCTTACTGCTTTTTTAAAACAAAAATATATGCCAAAATGCCAAGATAATCAGAAAGGCACAATATTATGCAGCTTCCAATGATTGGTTAAGGTAGCAGAGGTGATGTTACTACTACGCACATCCCTCCTGCTGCTAGTCATTGAACTTGGAGGCTTGGTCCTTATATAGCCACATAGCCAGTGAATTCAGTTATTGGCTGTAGCAGTGATGTGTACTGTAATAACCACTGCAGCCAGTAAGTTGAGGCCAGGACAGCGGCAAAGAGGCATCACTGGAATAGGAGAGAATGAGCAACAGATGATTTTATTATTTTACTAAGCGATGGCCATTAGAAGCCAGAAAGTTATAAGCGTAAAACCCCTTTAATAATCATAGCAGAGGCATTATATATATTCTAGATTTTCTTAAAACTGTACATGTACAGTGGATATAAAAAGTATATACACCCCTGTTAAGATGCCAGGATTTTAGCATGAAAATCATACCATGAAGAATAATTTCAGAACTTTTCCTCCTTTAATGTCACCCATAAGCTGTACAGTTCAATTGAAAAAATTTGAAATATTTTCTAATGGAAAAAGAAAAATAGCTAGAATAATGTGGTTGCATAAAAATACACACCCTTCAACCAACACTTTGTTGAAGTACCGTTGGAATTTACAACAGCATTTAGTCTTTTTTAGAAAGAGTTTATCAGCATGGTACATCTAGAATTGGAAATCTTTGCCCATTATTCCTTGAAGTAGTGCTCAAAATTTGTCAAACTCTGAGGGCATTTCCTGTGTGCAGTCCTCTTCAGGTCAACCTACAGATTTTCAATTGGATTCAGGTCTGAACTCTGGCTGGGCCATTCCAAACCTGTGATCTTCTTATGGCAAAACCATTATTTTGTTGACTTGGGGGTATGCTTAGGGTTGTGGTCATGCTAAAAGGTGAAATTCCTTCTTCATCTTTAGCTTTTTACCAGGAGCATAAAGGTTTTGATGCAAACTTGACTGATATTTAGAATTGTTCATAATTCCCTCCACCTTAACTTATTCCCCAGTTCCAGCTGCCAAAAACAGCACCAAAACATAATGCTGCCTCCACTATGCTTCACTGTGGGTATGATGTTCTTTTTGGTGAAGCGTAGTATATGATTTGTGCCAAATACACCTTTTGGGACTATGGTCAAAAAGTTCAACATTGGTCTCATCAGACCATAACATTTTTTGCCACATTCTTGATGTACAGTGAAAAGCAAAAGGGTAACAATGATTTGAACTTTTGTCTTTCAGGGTCCATATTTCATCATTCACTACTGCTTCGAATGTGAGACTACCATCATTTTATAGACGATCATCTTGGCTACCTCATATATAAATTTGACTTGCAACTATTTAGCATATAATAAGTTATGCAGATTTTGTCCTGTCACTGCATTGTTACTGTATTGATCCTGGTTGTAGAAAAATCTTTTTCTTCCTGTATACTACAATTTACAACCTGTTCTCACATTCCCTTATAGCTCAGTGTGTTATTAGGTTGATTTCCTAGCGAAAGGTCACTAGTTCAAATTGAGGAGCAGCCATGAAAATTTCCCAAGAAAAGAGAAATAGCATCATCCAGCTCATCAATAGTCTCTCAGCCATGAAAATTGACAAAATGCACCATGTGAGTGCAAAACAGTTGGAAGAATACAAAATTAAAGTCCATCCATTCAAAAGCCAAGAGGTGACCATCCAGGCAAAATATTGGAGTCAACTCATCATAAGGTCTATGAGTTCTGACATGACAAACATGGCAGCGGAGGTGGTTCGTATGCTTCATAATAGAGAGATCACAGACATCCATGCAAGCACTGTGCTTTGCACGTTGCACAAGTCTGGAATAGTGGCCTGAAAAAGGTGAAAAAGCCTCGACTTCAATATCGACGTAAGAAGAGTTGGCTCGAGTTGTCAAGGGAAACAAGGGATAAAGGGGCTAACAGTTCAAAAAATTTAAGGAACTGTCAAGTTCGGTGGCGGAAGCCTAATGATATGGGGTTGTTTCACAGCCAAAGGTATTGGATACTTGACCAGGATTGATGGTGGTCTCAATGCTGAGCTATATGTGAGTATCCTACAAGATGAGTTACTTCACAGCCCCCCAAGGAAGCCCATGCGAAAGTGCGTCGGGGCTGCTATTTTTGCATTTCATCTCATGGGTTACTATGGGTAAGATGCTTTTTCTTCTATTTGTGTATGCCCTGTTCAGTCTTACAACATTTTGATGTGTTACTTTGGTGAGCCATGACCACTATTGTGGTGACTGTTTGTTTCACAATATATCATGGCACACTAATCTATTCTACCATTGGGGAACTTTTTCTATTCATATTTGGCTCTTGTTACTGGACTTTTGGTATCTGATTATGTACTTTTGAGCTTATATGTCACTCATATACAAATATCAATTGCTATTTATGTCAGTTGTCATCAATGCACCTTAATTCCCATACCTGGTATTTTTCTTGTGGATATGTAAAACCTTTTGACACTGTGTACCATTCCCTTTATTCTTTGTATATCAAACATAATGTGAGGCAGTGACCGGTGTTACCTGTAGGGGTCGCTGTTTGTTCTCCAGGATGTGCACGGAGGCGTATGGAGGCCATAGGAGTGCATGGCAGTCACGGGCGTAGCTGTGACTGCAATGCAGACTAAAAATAATAAAAGTAAGAGCTAGCCTAGGACATGATAGTGTCCAAGGCAGATGTAGGGAAAACCTGCTCTGGGATGTTGTATTGTGTTAACAGACTGTAGGATGGTAGTCATGCAATCCATTTCATTCCAGGCCCGGGTTTTCTATGTGACTAAAGGCCACAGGTTCCTTTGTTAAAATCCCTGGAGGAAAGGGTATGGATGTGTCAGGGCCAGTTTCAGTTTGGCAGGTGAGCGTGCAGAGCAGAGGTTCTGCAGAGCTTTGTCTGTGTGAGGAGACATAGGACAGAGCGGAGCCAAGAGGCCTGGTACCCACAGCGTACTCAGAGGTGCTGTCGTTCACGGTAACTGGTCAAAGGAGCACTGGCATGTGTAACAACTGCAAACAGGTGTATATGGTTCCCGGCTGCGATCAGGAGGATCGGTGCTGTTGTCCACGGTAACTAGTCAGAGGGGGACTGGCGTGTGTAACGATTGCAAACAGGAGGATATAATGGACTGTGTACAGCTGTGACTGTGAGTAAAGAGACTTTAGCACGGTGCTGCAGTCGCCCACGGATACTGGACAAAGGGAGGTCCAGCATGTTTAGGGTGCTTTCACATTAGCGTTTGACAGACCTGCATCGGTCTGCGCATGGCCGCCACTAAGCTCCGCCCCTCCTCCCGGCGGCTCCGCCTATGGGAGCATGATGCTGCATGCGGCCTGCATACCCAATGCTAAAGATAGGGTACGCAGGTCACATGCAGAGTCATGCGCCCATAGGCGGAGCCGACGGAAGGAGGCACAGTCGGGGCGGAGCTTAGCGGCGGCCGTGCGTAGACCGACGCAGGTCGCTCAAACGCTAGTATGAAACTAGCCTTAGTGACTGTGAAATGGAAAAATGACGTGTATTATGTAGTGCTATGAACTGAACACTAAGATTATACGCACTTGAGTGTGAATTGGACCCTAATGCTGTGAAGTAACTGCATTAAAGAGACTTTGTGTTTGAACTTTGTAGATCACTGCCTCATCACTGCATAAGTGTTCTACCGGTGCACTACAATACCTACTGTTACTATTTTATGTGATCTTTAATAAATTTTTCTTTTATTACATTTTGGTCCTTGTACTCCATGTCTTCTGTAGGGTATATTTCATACACTTGAGTACTATGAGTATGAAAAGGACAACAGAATGTTCCAGCAGGACAACGACCCAAAGCATACATGGAGATTGGCGAAGAAATGCTTCAATGACAATGAAGTAGAGGTGCTGGATAGGCCCCTACAGCCCCAGACCTCAACCTAATTGAACATTTGTGGATAGAGTTGAAGAAAAAGCTCTCTACATACCCAAGTGAGTCGACCAGTATGCACCAACTTTGGGAACATGTAGAAGAGACCTAGAATCAGATTTCGATCAAGATATACTTGAATCTGATCGAGAGCATGCCCAGAAGGATTCAGGCAGTGTTGAAAGCCAATGATGGATTTACAAAATGCTAACAAAATAATAAAAATGTAACCCCTTTATGACCGGGCCAATTCTGACCACTGTCCATTTATGAGTTTATAACTCTGGAATGCTTCCATGGATCCCGGTGATTCTGACATTGTTTTCTCGTGACCTATTGTACTTCATGTTAGTGGTAACATTTCTTTGATATAACTTGTGTTTATTTGTGAAAAAAATGGAAATTTGGCGAAATTTTTGAAAATCTCACAATTTTTCAACTTTGAATTTTCATGCCCATAAATCTCAGAGATATGGCAAACAAAATACTTTCCCACATGTCTACTTTACATCAGCACAATTTTGGAACCAAAAATTTTTTTCGTTACAAAGTTATAAGGGTTAAAAGTTAACCAGCGATTTCTCATTTTTACAACACCATTTTTTTGGCGGGACCACATCACATTTGAAGTCACTTGAAGTCACTTTGAGGGGTCTACATGATAGAAATTCCCCAAAAGTGACACCATTCTAAAAACTGCACCCCTCAAGGTATATTATTTCAGGTCCAATTTTTTTATTTTCCCAAGGGTAACAG
>VIAB01001395.1:121784-137036 GCA_009801035.1 Oophaga pumilio
CCATCACCTGAATGCTCCTGTGTTATCTATGAGAAAGGCTCCGACTGAGATGTCAGCTGGCTGCTTGTCTGAGGGGCAAACAATGCACTCAGCAGCCCGTAATCAGAAATGTCTAATTGACATCTCTACCAACTATTAGCTGGCTGGTGTCCCCATCAATATTAGACTGGCGGCTGAACCTGTCAATAACAGCGGGGTCAGCCGGCATTAGTCTAAAAGGTATGGGGTCTTTAAAGTATACAGTCTCATAACAGAAATGGCCCAGCCACTTTTCAAACATCGAGATCGCAATTGGAATGAAGACGGAAAAATGTAGGAGGTAAAGACCAATAGTGTAATGGTCAGGCTCAACATTAAAAAAAAAATCTTAACTAGATATTTGCCATTTAATTCCATGTTGGAGTATTTATTTTATTATTATTTATTATGCTTTGCTTATATAGCGCCATCACATTCCATAGCACTTCACAGACATTATCATCACTGTCCTCAATGAGGCTCACAATCTAAATTCCCTATCAGTATGTCTTTGGAGTGTGGGAAAAATCCCATGCAAAAACAGGGAGAACATGCAAACTCCTTGAAGATGTTATTTTTGGTGGCATTTGAACCAAAGACCGCCAGTGCTGCAAAGCAACAGTGCTAACTACTGAGCCACCATGCAGGATAAAAAGACCTTTTTATGTTATTTCTTATATGGCTTAAATTAAACCTCATATATGGCCATATTCCTTTACATTTAAGGACCACAGCGGCACCTAGGGCCATACATTTACCATGTAATTTTGCATCTTGTTCCAATATATAATCTATTATTCTCATATTAATAATGAAAGGCTTCTAAATATCAACCTTTTTTCTAAATAACAGTAATATTCATGCATCCCAATATCCTACTAGTGTATAGTTATCTTCCCACATATAAGTATTACTTCCCATAAAAGTACAGCTGCTAAAAGTAAGTTTACCAAAGACAGTGAAAGAAGATGAGAGGTTTGCTAATGAATGACTGGTCTTGTGAGAGGGAGGAGGTAGGTTGCTGGAATGGATAATCACTACAATTCCGATATAAATAATCATTATCATCCTACAAAGATAAAGTGAAGAAAATACCAGTGTTAGGGAGAAGAGAGACCAGGGAAGATTACCAATTGTATCTGACTGTCCTAAAATAATGCAGATTTTAAGTTAGACAACAATAATAGAATATATTGACTGGCTCTCTTCTCTGGGTCTCCTCAAAAACATAGCCATTTCATAGAAATTATTATTAATGTGAGCCAGCGTTGGACTGAGGTTCCTTAGATCTACAAGGGAAAATTATTATGGTGGCAAATTCTGTATCTAGTATAAAATATGGGGAGTGCACACACTTGTTGATTATGGGGGGGCAAGTGGAACGATAGTGGAATCCCAAGTAATAATAAGTAGAATATCCACTACACACTCAATTCATGCAAGTAAACAGTTTATTAAAGACAGTGAACAGCAATGATAAGTTTAGTAGTGCTCCTTGGGTGTGAACATCATGATGTTTTGGTTTGAGAAACTTTTTTCAAACAGTCACTATGAAAATCGAGAGAAAATAAAATAAAATAACCATACAAAACAGGTCAATAGAGATACTTTTACAGGGCTAATATAAAGTTACATACAGTACAGACCAAAAGTTTGGACACACCTTCTCATTCAAAGATTTTTCTGTATTTTCATGACTATGAAAATTGTAGAATCACACTGAAGGCATCAAACCTATGAATTAACACATGTGGAATTATGTATTACACTTTACAAAAAAGTGTGAAACAACTGAAAATATGTCTTATATTCTAGGTTCTTCAAAGTAGCCACCTTTTGCTTTGATTACTGCTTTGCACACAGAAAAGGTGAACGGATGGACTCTACATGCCTGGTTCCCACCGTGAAGCATGGAGGAGGTGGTGTGATGGTTTGGGGGTGCGTTGCTGGTGACACTGTTGGGGATTTATTCAAAATTGAAGCGGAGAGCGGTCCAGCTCACCCCAAACCATCTCGATTGGGTTCAGGTCTGGTGACTGTGGAGGCCAGGTCATCTGGCGTAGCACCCCAACACTCTCCTTCTTAGTCAAATAGCCCTTACACAACCTGGAGGTGTGTTTGGGGTCATTGTCCTGTTGAAAAATAAATGATGGTCCAACTACACGCAAACCGGATGGAATAGCATGCTGCTGCAAGATGCTGTAGTAGCCATGCTGGTTCACTATGTCTTCAATTTTGAATAAATCCCCATCAGTGTCACCAGCAAAGCACCCCCACACTATCACACCTCCTCCTCCATGCTTCACGGTGGGAACCAGGCATGTAGAATCCATCCGTTCACCTTTTCTGCGTGCAAAGCAGTAATCAAAGCAAAAGGTGGTTACTTTGGAGAACCTAGAATATAAGACATATTTTCAGTTGTTTCACAATTTTTTGTAAAGTGTAATGTATAATTCCACATGTGTTAATTCATAGTTTTGATGCCTTCAGTGTGATTCTACAATTTTCATAGTCATTAAAAGACAGAAAAATCATTGAATGAGAAGGTGTGTCCAAAGTTTTGGTCTGTACTGTATGTACAAACACCACATGGGGTTCATATTCATATGATGGGTACCGCCAAGCATAATAATTAGCATGTTTACATGTCTATACAATATTTACATATATACATACAAAGGGATTTAAAATCCCAATAAATACAATACAATCCCAGTACAATAAATAATTATGACTGACATACTAGAGTGACAGTTGAGAATAGCCGAAGGGCAATACACTGCTGTCAAGAGGCAATATAACATTTGGTCAGTATGGGTAAGTGTATATGGTGGGTATACCAGAAGGAGGAATGTGGTGTGGGAGGGGGCATGGGTAGGAAGTTAGACAGAATAAACAATCAATAAAAGTTGGAGTTTAGGTAGGTAAAAACCTAGTACAGAATGTCGGTACTAAATTACCAGATCGTATTCCGGATTAAGGCCTGGTGGTGCCATAGTTTGTAGAGTGTGACTCTAGTAGGATTCCCTCTGACTGAGTAGCTTGACGTGGTTGCCGACCCTCCTAGGTCTATGAACCTGTTCAATTACCTGAAATCGAACTTGGGTTACTGAATGTCTAGCTTTTTTGAAGTGTGTAGGTTGTGGGAACCATATCTTGCCACATCCGTATCGTGAATTTATGACTAAAAATTCTATCTCTGATGTTTTGGATAGTTTCTGCGACATAAGGTAAACCACAGGGGCATTTAATTAGATAAACCACATAGTTGCTGTCACAAGTGAAATATTCCTTGATAGGGTATGCTCGTCCTGTTCATGGGTGTGAGAAATGGTCTGATTTAATGATGTTAGTACAATTAAGACAATTTAGACAAAGAATTGTACCATTATTCTTACTGGCTAGAATCTGTTGCTGTGGCTTTTTCCTAAAGGTGCCGATGCCCACCCTCACTAGAAGGTCTTCGATGTACGTGGCCTATTCAGACATATCATGGACAGATTTTGAAAGGGTATGCTTTACGGAGGAGTGGCCAATGTTTCCTGATGATGTGTTGAATAGCTGGACTAACAGGTGATGTGTGTACAAAGGGTAGTCTTTTAGTGTTATTCTTCTGTAGTCTGTCTGTGATCTCAGCCTCCTTATTAAGTAGTCTTAAAGGGTAGCCTCCAATCAATTTTGTCCTCATATCAGACATTCCTCACGATGGGTAGGGTCTGAGACTAACCTCTGGATTTTATGAAACTGGAAAAGGGGTAGACAGTTCTTAGTGACTCTGGGGTGGCAACTGGTGTAATGTGGCAAATTTTTCTTATTGCCTCAAGGGCACAGAATGCTTTACTTGCTGCCAATGTGAAGTCGCACAGCTTTCAGACTTATTTTGGATGAAACATTAAAGAATCTCCATTGGCTCACATTGTTCTCAATGTTAATTTTTTCCATCAGCCCAGGAACATCACTGCAATATACTAGAGCACTGTCTTGAGAAAAGTTTAGAAGAAATTCATTTTCTCTGCTTCTGTACCAGGAAAAAAACATTTCTAACCAATCTAATGACACCAAAATCGACCACCGAAGGTCACGCAAAGGGGTCAGAATATGGTGCAAAAAAAAAGCTTATGAAGTCAGTGTTTGTGAAAAAATTTGTATGTGATGGAATATTTTTCTGTATTTTTACTGAGTTCAGCGATTGAAAGCATATAAAAATTATCTCTTGCTTTTCACACAAATTTTATCATTGCAGACCTGTGTTATCGAGAATGAGCGTTCCTATAATCTTAACCTCTTGTTTCCGATAATCGTGAAGTGTAAATGCACCCTTACATACATCATGAAACATATTCACAATTGTTAACTTATCTTTGGCTTACCTATACAAATGCACAAATTTTAAACTACAGTTATTGCTATTCTTTTCTTAATGCTCAACTTACTTTTCTGTAACTTTTGCTTAGTTTTCGAAGTATGGGCATTGGGAAAACACATTTTTTATTTTCATCATAAATAATTGCACGAAGGTCAAGGTCCATTATTATAAATATGTACCCAGTCATTTCAAAGGTACCTCCCTTATTTGAGCAGTAAGAACACATGAAAAAAATTAGATAACCTAGGAAATGGAAGTCACTTATCTGTAAAACATAGCAACAGATAAAGGCATAGAATAAAAAACAGCAAGATACAGATTTTTTTTGTTTTGGCCTTCTTAAAAAATAAAACAATTTTGCTAAAAATGTAAATATCAACAGCTAAAACATAATATGGCTTATTTTTCAAAACTGTCTAATTCTTATTATAGTGGTCCATGCCGTTTGATAATTTTGGCTTATTTCAAGACTGTCTAGTTGAAATTGACATTACCTGTTAGTTGGCTTTCTTTATGTCAGAAATCTACAACAAAATTTGGCGCATTTTTGCAGCACTATGTGGCAGGTTATGTTTTTCTGGCAAATCACTTCCCTATAAACAGACATATCTTATCTGTCAGTCAAGGCACAGAAAGTAGATAAAACACAAATAATAAGTAAACATGATGCAAATCATGAATCAGTTTTTTAGCTCAAAAATTCTGACACTTTGCCCCAATATTCACCTTAGTCAGAGCATATAACAACTTTAAATAATTGTAGAATATGCATAGGTGTTCTACTTGACATGAATTTTATATATTCAACATTTTTGCTAGTCTTTTGGAGGCAACTACTTCCCCAGCCAGCCCCATGCCATGCACAGAATTGCACCAGGCACTAGTGTATATGCTATTCTGCACCACTGTAGCTCTTCATGGCATCTGTGTCACTATCTTTGTACAACAGAAGTGGGATCTCAGATCACAGAATGGCCAACAAAGTCAAAAAGTCACTGCCAGAAGAAGGGGCAACAGTGTAACGGCAGCAATAACAGGTCAGCTTGCTTGCTATAAATGGTAAAACACAAGGATAGATTACTACTTTATACACCTTGGCTAATAACTGGGTTTTTCAATTTCCCTCTTGAGCACAACTCACACCATCATTGCAAATGTTCCCCCGTTCTAATAGTCTCTCTCTCAGTTAGATCACCGGCTTGATGCTTCATGACAATATTCAATCCTGCTTGTGCAGCTCCCAACAGCACACTTGATTGTCTAGACTAGTGTTTCTCAAATTCCAGTTCTCGTGGCCTTCAACGGATTACATTTGCAGGTGAGAGAACTTGTGACAATTTCTGATGCCTTGATAATAATTCCATTACGTCTGCAATATCAAGGAAATCCTAAAAACATGATCTTGGTGGGGGGCTGTGAGAGCTAGAGTTTGAGAAACATTGCTCCAGACTCTAATTATGGCCCACAGACAATCTCATGGCTGCATGTCTATGCCATTTATTTATTATATAACTTAGTTATGTAGCACAATCATATTACACAACCCTTTACAGACATTGTCATCACTGTCACCCAATGGGGCTCACACTCGAAATTCTCTTACAGTATGTCTTTGGAATGTAGAAGGGAACTGGACATCCCAGAGGAAAACTACACAAACCCAGGGAGAACAATGACCTGGTTGGATGGCTTTTGCGCTCTTTGATCAAAAACTGTTAACTATGTAACTTGTGTTTTTAACATTAAATACTGAGTTCATGTATTAATTAATCACAGTGTGCTGACGCATCATGTATGTACATTCATAGCCAAAAGTGTTTACACCCTTGAAATTGTTCCAGAAAATGAAGTATTTCTCCCAGAAAATTATTACAATTACACGTTTTGTAATACACATGTTTATTTCCTTTTTGTGTATTCGAACAATACCAAAAATCAGAGAAAAAAGGGTAAATTGGACATCATTTTACACAAAACATCAAAAATTGACAGGACAAAGTTGTTGGCACCCTCAACTTAATATTTGGTTGCACGCCCTTTGGAATAAATAACTGTAATCAATCGCTTCCTATAAACATCAACAAGCTTCTAATACCTGTCAGCTGGATTTTTGGGCCACTCTTCTTTTGAAAAATGCTCCAGGTCTCTCATATTTGAAGGTTTGAAGGGTGCCTTCCCCCAACAGCAATTTTAAGATCTCTCCTCAGATGTTCAATGGAATTTAGATCCAGATTCATTGCTGGCCACTTTAGAACTCTCCAGTGCTTTGTTTTGTTTCCATTTCTAGGTGCTTCTTGAGTATGTTTGGGGTCATTACCTTGCTGGAAAACCCATGACCTAGGATGCAAACCCAGCTTTCTGACACTGGGCCCTACATTGCAACCCAAAATCCTTTGGCAATATTCAGATTTCATGATGCATTGCACACACTCAAGAGACCCAGTGCCAAAGACAACCTCAAAACATCTTTGAAACTCCACCATATTTGACTGTAAGTACTGTGTTCTTTTTTTTGTAGGCCTCATTCTGTTTTTGGTAAACAGTAGAATGATCTGCTTTAAAAAAGGCTGTATCTTGATCTCATCTGCTCACAAGATTTTGGCATACTCACAATTTGGCTAACTGCAGTATAGCTATTTTATGTATGTGTCAGCAGTGAGGTACTCCTTGGTTTCCTGCCTTAGCATTTCATTTAATTAAAATGTCAACTGTTATTTTGTGCTAACACTGATGCACCCTGAGCTTGCACGACACCATGAATATGTTTGGAATTTGATTTGGGCTGCTTATCCACTAACTAGACTATCATCCTGCATTACAACCTTTCAATTATTTTTCTTTGCCATCCACAACCAGGGAGATTAGCTACAGTGTCGTGATTTGTAAACTTCTTGATTATGTTGCTCACCATGGACATTGGAGCATCAAGACCTCTGGAGATGGAGATTGTTGATATTTTTCATCAATTTTGTTTCTCAAATCCTCAGACAGTTCTCTTCTTCTCTTTTTGTTCTCCATGCTTAGTGTGGCACATACAGACGCACAATGCAAAGATTGAGTCAACTTCTCCCCTTATCTTGTTTCACGTGTGATTTTCATATTGCCCATATGTGAGTTGTTTGTCACAGGTGAGTTTAATCGAGCAAAACATGCTTGAAACAAAGTTTGTCATTCATAAGTTTGGAAAGGTGCCAACAATTTTGTCTGGTCCATATTAGGGGTTTTGTGTGAAATTATGTCCAATTTGCCTTTTTTCTCTTTTTTTGTGTTGTTCCAATATACAAAAACAAAATAAAGATGTGTATAGCAAAATATGTGTAATTGCAATAATTTTGAGGGAGAAATACTTCATTTTCTGGAACAATTTCAAGGGTGCCAACACTTTCGACCATGACTGTATATACTTGTATATTGACCACACAGCATATTTGTGCACATGTACATTAATGCAATACTAAAGGTGTATTTTTTTTTCTTTTTTGTTTTACATATCAACGGATGTGGCCTCTTCCAGGACTCAGCACCATTAACCACCCATCTTTCCCAGACAAGGTTTTAATTGCGAGCTATGCCTGGTTTCTTTACACTTCCCATTCAGAAGAGGTTGGTTTGATACATGAAGATCTAGGAAATAGGGTAGGGACCATTGATATTTAGGTACACCTTGACATGGTTTGAGGGCTTTAAGATGCTTAATTATGGTGGTGGAGAATTTGGCCCTCCATGAAGACCTATATGGCTGCAAAATTAGTATCTCGACTCCATTTGTAAAAGCTCAATGTCCACAAATGAGACATAGCTTAGAAATAGCATATATATATTTTTTTCTTTTGGATTTTTTGGGGGTGGAAGAAGGCATACCACTCTAATATGGTGCCATATGGTTTGGGTTCTTGAGGAGGTACCAAATTTCCCTGCCCCATATAGGAAGACACCAGTATTATAATTAGTACATGGTAGGTGGGGGGGACCTGTTACAAATTATACACTGGAACCCGGGAGCTTCAAGTTACACCTGTGTGTAACCAAATAGTTAAAAGTCCACTGCATCTGCATCATAATTAGTACTGGAGCCTAGAAGTCTTAATAAGTAACCCAGGACAGCTAGATGATCTGACACTAAGGGTCCCTTTTCACTTAGCGACGCACCAGCGATCCCGACAACGATACGACCTGGTAAGGATCGCTGGTGCGTCGCTAAATGGTCGCTAGTAAGCTGCCAAACAGGCAGATCTCTTTAGCGATGCAGCAACGATCCGGCGATCCATATAACGACCTCGGCGGTCGTTGGTACCTTGTTACATTGCAGCTTTTCTGACGATTCCCGCCTGCGTCCTTGAGTTCTGCGTCGCCAACGAGGTCGCTCGTCGGGGTCAAACACAGCGATGCACGCTGGCCAGCGGGACACCAACAATGAAAAAATAGTCCAGGTCATTCGAGGACGATCAGCGATATCCAGCAGGGGGGCCGGTCGCCGCTGCGTGTTACATGTAGCGAGATCGCTGGCTAGGTCGCTGTTGCGTCACAAAACCGGTGACGCTTCAGCGATCTCGCTAGCGATCTCGCTATGTGAGACCGGGGGCTTTACTCTATGCCTTATTAAGCAGCTTTATTTCGAAAAGTTGACTTTATGTTTAGCATTGTGTTTCGAAAGCTAATTTGAATGCATGTAGTGTAGCCCAACCAAATTATCTCAGCCTGTACTAATTTAAGAAGAAGTCTCACTTAGAGGTCAGAGATCGGCCTGATGAAAGTTGGAAAGCTCTAAGTTTCAAATGGAAACAAAAGAGAAAAAAAAAAACAATAAAAAGTGCAGGACACATGATAAAATGACTCTACTTCTCTGGCTCCCATTTAAAAAGTGTCTCCGGTGTTGCGGGGTCCCTTCTGGCATAAAAGTAATTGCAATTAAGTAATTAAATGGATTAAACAAAAGCTTTTTATTGTGCAGCACGTTGCAAGCTATTAAAATGAAGAAGTAACAGAGCCATTCACAAACAGATGGTTTGAGTTTCCTGTGATATCCTGTACACATTTGTTTTCAATTTGTCTAAAAATAATGGAAGAAAACAGAGCGCAGGGGCCCAGTGTGATTTTTAAGGAAGGTTTGGAGGGTTTTTTTTTTCAGATCTGATAAGTTTATAACCACATATGTTTGAAATCATTCCCTCTCTAGAACACAAAAAAGAAGAGTTTGCAGAAACTGTCAAGCATTGCATGTTTATTTAATGTAATACCTCACACTGTTTTTTTTAAGCACTATGGACCCTATTCATCCAGGTCCACTAAATATTTGGCTACAATTGTTCTCTGGCATCCACAATCTATCATCAAATCAGTGAGGTTGGCCATAGCTCAAATGTTTTAACTCTATACTTTCCACAAAAGCATGCTGAAGAACATGATAGAATGCTGGATGTATCTATTTTTGTGACTAATATTGGAAATACCTGGCAATTCTGGATTTTATTTATTTATTTTATTCATTTATATAGTGCTATTAATTCCACATACAGTGGGGAAAAAAGTATTTAGTCAGCCACCAAATTGCGCAAGTTTTCCCACTTAAAAAGAGACCTGTAATTGACATCATAGGTAAACTACAACTATGAGAGTCAAAAAGAGAAAAGAAATCCAGAAAATCACCTTGTCTGATTTGGCAAGATTTATTTTGCAAATTGTGGTGGAAAATAAGTATTTGGTCACCTAAAAACATGCAAGATTTCTGGCTCTCACAGACCCGTCACTTCTTTAAGAGGCTCCTGTGTCCTCCACTCATTACCTGTAGTAATGGAACCTGTCTGAACTTGTTATCAGTATAAAATACACCTGTCCACAACCTCAAACAGTCAAACTCCACTATGGTGAAGACCAAAGAGCCGTCGAAGGACACCAGAAACAAAATTGTAGCCCTGCACCAGGCTGGGAAGACTGAATCTGCAATAGGCAAACAGCTTGGTGTGATGAATTAACTGTGGGAGCAATAATAAGAAAATGGAAGACATACAAGACCACTGATAATCTCCCTCGATCTGGGGCTCCACAAAAGATCTCACCCTGTGTGGTCAAAATGATCACAAGAACGGTGAACAAAAATCCCAAAACCACATGGTGGGACCTAGTGAATGGCCTGTATAAAGCTGGGACCACCGTAACAAAGGCTACCATCAGTAACACACTACACCGCCAGGGACTCAGATCCTGAAGTGCCAGACGTGTCCCCTGCTTAAGCCAGTACATGTCCGGGCCCGCCTGAAGTTTGCTAGAGAGCATTTGGATTATCCAGAAGAGTATTGGGAGAATGTCATATGGTCTGATAAAACCGAAGTAGAACTGTTTGGTAGAAACAAAACTCGTCATGGCTGGAAGAGACAGAATGCTGAGTTGCATCCAAAGAATACCATACCTACTGTGAAGCATGGGGGTGGCAACATCATGCTTTGGGGCTGTTTCTCTGCAAAGGGACCAGGATGACTGATCTGTGTACATGAAAGAATGGGGCCATGTATCGTGAGATTTTGAGTGCAAACCTCCATCCAGCAGCAAGGGCATTGAAGATGAAACATGAATGGGTCTTTCAGCATGATAATGATCCCAAGCACACTATCAGGGCAACAAAGGAGTGGCTTCGTAAGAAGCATATGAAGGTCCTGGAGTGGCCTAGCTAGTCTCCAGATCTCAACCCCATAGAAAACCTTTGGAGGGATTTGAAAGTCCATGTTGCCGGGTGACATGCCCAAAACATCACTGCTCTAGAGGAGATCTGCATGGAGGAATGGGCCAACATACCACCAACAGTGTGTGCAACCTTGTGAAAACTTGCTGAAAACGTTTGATCTCTGCCATTGTCAACAAAGGATGTATAACAAAATATTGAGATGAACTTTTGTTAATGACCAAATACTTATTTTCCACCATAATTTGCAAAATTAATCTTGCCAAATCAGACAAAATGATTTTCTGGATTTGTTTTCTCATTTTGACTCTCATAGTTGTGGTCTAACTATGATGTCAACTACAGGCCTCTCTCAACTTTTTAAGTGGGAGAACTTGCACAATTGGTGGCTGACTAAATACTTTCCCCACTGTACTTGATGATACTGTATGTAATGCTTTACATACATTACCATCACTGTCTCCACTATGGCTCACAATCTACATTCCCTATCAGTAGGTCTTTGGCGTATGGGAAGAAACCAGAGAAACCCACAAAAACACAAGGAGAACATGCGTTAGGAATCAAGGTGGCCCAATGGTTAGCACTGTTGAATTACATTGCTAAGTTCTTTGGTTCTGTGTGTAAATCCTACAAAGGAAGACATCTGCATATATGTTGTCCACATGTTTGGGTGGGTTTCCTCCATATAGTTTAGTTTCCTCTCACACTCCAAAAACATACTGATAGTGAATTTAGATAGTGAGCTCCAATTGGGGTAGTAAGTGATTACAATGTCTGTAATGTGCTGTGGAAAAAGATGAAACATGGTTAACAAAAGGCTGGAAAAGTGGTATTAATGAAAAATAACTGGAGGATCAATTTTCAACTAAGTCACATGACTGAGTCACAGGTCTACAAAAAAATATTTTTTGTAATCATCGCAGGTGACAGAACTTTTCTGAATCATCTTTTTGTCCTGATTTAAAAAATGTATATAGTTTTTCTGTGGCACGTATAGTTTCCATGGCACAGCATCATTATTATAAGATATAGGAAATATACCAGCAACATTAAGAAAACAGTAATCTACATATCAGAAAAAAATGCTTCACCATACAAAACAGTTTTTATTGAACCAAAATAATTTCACATGCAAAATAGAAACCAAAGGAGGCCTCCACTGCATCCATATCCTTTGGTCCAAGATCAGCCGCGCAAACATCAGGGGACACCCGGTTCGTTATAAAAATTCCACTAGACAGCTCAGCGGCAAGAGTCTTTAACAGGCAGTTTTGGGCACAGCACCCTCCAGTTTCAGTTTCATCACTACAGTAGATTTCAGGCTTCCACTTGGATTATCCCTACGTTTGCGCCGGCCCCACAGCACTCCTGAGATCTGCTATATTTCCCTCACGTGGTTAAAAGTCTCGCTTCCTCTGTATGGAAGGGAGTAAGGCAAACTTCTCAGTGCCTAGCTCAGGCCGTAGGTCCCGGAGATTACAGGAAGGTCCTAAGGAAATTTGGTACAACCTCATGCAGTTAGAATGACAAGTGTTCCACGTGCCTCTAGCCCACTGCACACTGAACCTGAACTTCACACCTGACACTAACTCAGACTGACTAAACTTCGAAGAAAGGGGTTGCATTAGTGCCTATCAATGTTCAGCATTATATAGAAGTTTTAGAACAACATATGCTCCTAGCCAGACAACTTCTTCTTCAAGGAAGGCCTATTTCAGTTAGACCACATACTGTATTCATCTCAACATCATGAACAAGAGTTCGGGTGATAAACTGACATCACCAATAGAAAACATTTGGCACATTATGAAATGAAAAATCCTGCAGAGAAGACCTCCTAAAACTTCAGCAGTTGATCTCCTCACAGCCCAGATGTTTACAGACTGTCGTAAAAATAATAATTAATAATAATTGTATTCAGCACTTTTATTGCAGCACTTGACAATGAAAAAGAAGAGGGGATACTACATAATGGTAGATATGGACCTGTCACAACTTTTTTGAAATGTGTTGCTAACATCAATTTTTTAATTGGTTCATTTTTTTAAACACAAAGAAAATAATACCTAACTTTCAACTTCTGATATGTGCCCTATGTTCTGTTGTGAATAAAATATGTCGATAAAAGATTTCCATATCCTTGCATTCTTGTTTTCCTTAAATTTTACACAGTGTTCCAATTTTTGTGGAATTGGTGTTGTAGTTTGCACATACACAGAATTTAGAGTTAAAAATTACATTCTAGTAAATAAAAGATTATACTGTAATGGTATATCAAAATACTGCGTACAGCTCCCATGGTATCTTTTTCCAAAGACTCCACCACAAGCATGACTGTTTGAGTAAACAAGATAACACACTAGGTAATTTATAAGATTTGTTATGTCTTAGGTGTTTATGTATGATAACCATACTATATATTTGTCCACAGTAAATTTGCTACTTGAATACATACAACATTCTCTGATCCTCAATAAATGCTCTTCTACTGTGAAGACAGCTCCTGCTTCTGATAAACCAAATTTTGGTCTATAAGAAGATTTGTGGGAACCTCTTATACTAGAAAGACTGGAAAAGACATGCTCCCTATCAGAGATGTCTTGTCCTTAAAAAGTATATAAAGGCTCCAATATTGCTCAAGAGTTTTCATGCCAAGCATCCTTTTCCTTCTGTTGCAGACTATTCTGTAGGAGCCCTTAAAGGGGAGTACTGCTATTCTTATGTCTCCGAAAAAGCACTGGGCCTGATCCATTTCTTATGACTTTCTACCTTTGCTATAGTCCTGGGTTTTAAGGTAACCAAGCGAAGTCCTCAGATATCATCACCCTATGCCTTTTATGGCCAGCTATGGCGTAGGTCTGTTGCTAAATAATAATTAGCATTGTCCACAGTTGCCTTAACTTTGTCAGAAATTTGCTGCTCCTTCTTTTGGCTTAATTCCAACCAGGTTTCTGTCATCTGATCAGCTTCTTCTGACTTCCATACAACAAAAAAGGCTGGGATCACGCATGCGAGAAACACGGACGAGTCTCGCATGTTAATACCCGACACTGCCGCCGGCACTCGGGAGCGGAGTGTGCGGCTGCATAGAAATACATACAGCCGAACGTTCCGCTCCCGAGTGCAGGCAGCAGTGCCGGATATTAACATGTGAGACTCGTCCGTGTTTCTCGCATGTGTGATCCCGGCCTAAGAATCAAGCTTTTTGTGCATCCACACCATCCCTTCAGCAAGTTACCAACATCTCACAACTGTTCTCGGACCTGATCACACCTAGCCTCTGTAATCAAGGTAATGTATCTCTTCAAGTGAATCTCTGATTTATCTATGAACCGATTCCTTGCTACAAGTCCTAGCTTGCATACATTGCTCCTATTGACCATTTTACCTCAAGGAAGATACAAGACTGCATTTACTTGGTTATACCTGTGATTACCATTGCACTGCTGGAAGGTACCTGACTGCATAGGCGGATTATAATGAGGGCAATCTTGGTTACTGCCGGGGGCCCAAGGCTCCAAGGGGGCCCATGGCCCAATTGTCCAAATTATAATATTTTTGTGTCACCATGTGCAGCGTTTAGCGCCATCAGGGAATGCTCCTACTGATACACTGCTGCCAATAGAGAAACGGAGCGTAGCTGCAGACATCGATTTGTCAATGACTCATCTGGACAACTGATGTCATCGTGCAGTTGTGTCCTTTACTATGTACGCCCCATCAAGAAGAGGAAGTAAGCAGAGCTGCAGGAGATCGCCAGGAGAGGTGATTTTTTTTTCTTTAAAGTAAATGAATTGGAATGGGGGATGGGTGAGAGCACAATATGTGATTATGAATTGGGTTGGGTGAGAACACAGTTTATTATGAATTGGGCTGGAGGATGGGTGAGATGATATTACAGTACATTATAATGAATTGGGTAATGGGGTGTAAAAGAGGACATTGCATATTGAATTGGGCTATGTAATTCTAATGAATTGGAGGGTACATGACAATAATTAGTCTAAGAGCTATAATTGATTATAATACAATTATAATCAATATAATATAATTGATTATAATATAATACAACTACTAACAATAACCTACAAAGCCATCCATAACCTGTCTCCCCTGCATATTTCCAATTTTCCGATCTCTTCCTTCTTACGTAATCTCCGGTCCTCCCAAGATCTCCTTCTCTCCTCCA